>JAJHSJ010000001.1:124974283-125056738 GCA_021015155.1 Magnolia officinalis | reverse complement strand
TGCCACCGTGATGTTTGTGAGATACCCACCCAATTCATTTATTTTTCTCAAAAATGATGTAGATCCCAAATTCAAGTGGGCCACGTGATACGAACAATGAGGATTGATTGTCCATCGTTGAAGCATTCATGGGGCCACAAAAGTTCCGAATGGGGATGGGGCTAATATTTTTGGAAGCGGATTGGCTGGTGTACCACACACTAGGTATATAGATGATGTATCGACGCCAACAAGTTCTATGGGTCACATTATGTGGTATGTGTTATATTCAAACTATCCAACCATTTTGCAAGCTGGTCTTAAGGCTTAAGCCAAAAAATAAGGGAGATCTAAAGATCAAGTGGATCACATTGCAAAAAACAATGGAGGATTGGACGTCTACCATTGAAACCTTTTTTGGAGTTATAGAAGTTTCGAATCAATATGGAATTTGTTTTTCCTAATCCAAGTATTTGTGACCTTATGAATAAATTATATGGAAAATAAACGTAATGGTGGGCCCGACAAATTTTTTAACAACGAAAATCATTATCCTGCTGCTATTTTTTTGGTGTGGTCCATTTGAGCTTTGGATATGATTCATTTTTTTGGCTAATGCTCTAAACTAATCTCGAAAAATAGATGAACGGTGTGGATATAATAAATACATCGTTGTGTGGCCCACGTAACTTTGATCTCCTTTGAACCATTCGTACAACTTGGAGCTCAAGGAGCGGTGCTCGTCTTCGCACGACATGTATCTACACCAGCTATATAGCTGGTGTGTGGTACACCAACTAATCTGCTTCCAATATTTTTGTGTTTTCGGTTTTATCTTGGGGAGAATATCCTAAGAATTTCTCAATTGTACATATTTTCCTACCTACTTTTAGTATTGTGCGGTCGCTTGATTTTTAGGTCTAAATATATCACAAACATCTTGGTGGTCTCACCTAAGCTTCTTTTTACAGGAAGTTACTATGAGCTCCTGCAACCCATCCGTTACTGAATTTTTATGACTGCATAATATAATCTATTAGACAATTGTGTCGGTCTCATATGTGGCTATTAAAATGTAAGTGGAGAAACAGTTATATGCAATGGATAGATTTAACATTAGTATTGCATAATGATTGTATATGTTATAGGAAGATCCGAGCCGACTACAATCGAAGGGATTGACGATCCACTAGTCCGGGCGGAGAGTCCGAGCCTCGGCATAATACTAGGAAGGTGGGTTAGATGGGCGAAGCTCCCATTCTTGACCGCCTTCTTTCCAAGGCAGTCGGAAGGGAAAACATTCGAGTTGTATGATTAACTCCGAGCGAACATCCATCATAATACCGAGAATGGCTAGCTGCATTACTTACGAACGGATCAAGGTTCGGTTCGGGTTGGCACAGTCAATCATCAGCTCAGAGCGATGCCGTCGTCCTCAGTCTGGCCGAGCCGAGGCACCTCCGAGGATAAAGGTTCCACGCGCTAAGTGGAGAAACTGCCATATATGGATATGTATGTCCTATTATCTCGCCCGCAGATACGCACGCCGTAACACATGATCTTCGGATTCTGGGCAATATCTCCATGATCTGCAAATCCCACTGATCGTGCCGAGATTATCGAATGCGGATCAAGCGATGAAGAGGTATAAATATCACATCATTCCATGACAACAGGTACGCAACATCTGACACTCTCTCTTTCCTCCCCAACTTAGACCCAGATTCCAGTGTCCTGACTTAGGCATCGGAGGGTCCCCCGGCTTAGCCAGGGTCTCCATTGCTCACAGTTTGCGTGCAGGGAACCAGGTCCGTCACCTATTCGGAATATGTGAAGAGGGGGAGAGGGCTGACCAGATTTTGACCTCAACATTTTTGGCGCCGTCTGTGGGAATCTGATACAAAAAGTTAGGTTCTTGTTCTTGAAAGTTATGGCTAGAGGGAAGAAGAAGGCAGTGGTGGTGGAACCGGAGCAGACCCGTTCTTCGTCACCACTTCATGCGGAATCTGCTCTGGGCCCTTCCCAGCGTTCTCGTAATCGTTCTAACAAATACCGCGCCTTGCAAGGTGAAGTACAGGCCTTGTGCGATGAGGAACGGATGAGACAGGAGCGCGAGTCCCAGCAACAACCCGAGCGGAGAAGTTCAGTCCCAGAAGCTGTCGGGTCAGTCGTTCAAGCCCATTCAGCGACGAGAAGTGCAAGCGTGGGACATCTCCGCAACGATCTACCTGAGCACCAGTTTCGGCTCAAAATCCTCCCCCAGCTCCAATGCGAGCCCCTACCAGGAATGTGACGACTCGGGCCCCGACGGATGTCCCGGCCGCCTCGGCTCTGGCTCCAACGGACCTTCGTCACACCCTGGAGAGGAGAAGGGAAAGGAGAACGCCCGAGCTGGAGAATACTCGGGAGGTAGTGGCGGAAAATAGGGATCCCTGGGAGTCACGATTCGCAGACCTGACTAATCAAGTTCTGACGTTACAGAAGCAACAACAGCCATCGTCAATCCCGGCTGCTGTTCAAGCAAGCCATGATGAAGAGACCGAGCCTCCGTTCACCTCAGAAATCATGAACGAAGTGATGCCTCAGAGATTTCGGATTCCTCCTGTCATCCAGTACTCCGGGTCCGGCGACCCATCCGAACACGTGGAAGCTTATCGTTCGTGGATGCAGATAGACTGCAACTGATGCAATGAAGTGCAGAGGATTCTCGATTACTCTGACGGGATCCGCTCGGAATTGGTATCGGCAACTCAAGACTGGATCCATATGTTCATTCGAAGAACTGGCTCGGTCATTCCTTACCCAGTTCATAAGCGGTAAGAGAAGCCGAAAACCCAATACCCACCTGCTTACCATCAAACAAGGGCCGAAAGAGTCCTTGAAGGATTACATCGCCCGATTCAATGAGGAAGCACTGCAGGTGGAAGACTATGACGACAAGATGGCTCTCGCCGCAGTATGTAGCGGCTTGAAGGAAGGGAAGTTCGCCTTCTCTATAGGGAAGAACCCGGCGAAGACATTAGCCGAGCTCATTGCTAGAGCTCAGAAATATGTCCATGCCGAGGAGTTCTCTGCTACTCGCAAGAATATCCAAATAACCGAGCCGAACGGGAAAGGAAAGAGGCCAAGGAACGAGGAACCCCAAGCCCTGAGGAAAAACTCGGATGATCATTCTTCTCGTGATCGCCGACCGAGCAGGAAGCCAGAAGGAAGATTCCGTTCCTATACACATCTCAACACTACCCCTAGCCGAAGATCTTACTGGATATCCGCAGCGAGAAACTTCTCAACTGGCCAGTCTGCATGAGGGCAGACCCGGAACTTCGCGACAAGCGCAAGTATTGCCGCTTCCATCGAGATCATGGCCACAATACCGATGAATGTGTAGATCTCAAGGATGAGATTGAATCCCTCATTCGGAAGGGGCACTTACGTCGGTACACCAAGCAAGAGAAAACTACTCGGAAAGAGGAGCGAACACAAGAACGCCCCAAAAATCCACCCAAAGTACCTGCGGAGATCCGCACCATCTTCGGAGGTTCATCAGGCGGAGGAGATTCAAACAGAGCCCGAAAAGCTCATTCCCGAAGGAGCCCAGAGCATTACGTCAATCTTACCGAGCGGCCTAACAAAGAACCACGGGTCAGTCCCTGTAGCCTCACCTTCACGGAAGATGACGCTCGAGGGATCCAACATCCACACGATGACGCCTTGGTGGTCACTATGACCATAGCCAATCATAAGGTGTATCGGATTTTCGTTGACACTGGAAGTTCAGCCGATGTGATCTACTCTGAGGCCTTCGGAAGATGGGGATTCCACAGTCTCATCTTAGACCTGTGAAGACCCCCTTACACGGCTTTGTCGGAGAAAGAGTAATCTCTGAAGGAGACATTTCCCTCCCAGTGACTGCGGGAGAGGGGCAACATCAAGTCACCATGATGGTGGACTTCCTTGTTGTCAATGTACCATCAGTACATAACGTGATTATGGGCAGGCCCTCCCTCAATGCAATGCGGGCGGTCGTATTTACTTACCACCTGATGATAAATTTCCCGCCGAAGGCGGAACAGGTTACCTCCGAGGGGATCAACGCGAAGCTCGAAGATGTTATGTCATTGCGGTCCAAAAAGGGTCTGTAAAGCAAACACTCACTATCAACATCTTGGACCCGCGCGGACCTACTGAGAATAAGCCAATTGAAGATTTGGAGAAGGTACCGCTTGACGAAGCCGATCCTAGCAAGACGGTTCAGTTCGGAACATCACTCAGTCCCGAGCAACGCTCCGAGCTGTTAACTTTCCTGCGACGACACAGGAACGTATTCGCCTGGTCGCACGCGGATATGCCAGGAATCTCTCCAGACGTTTTGGTCCATCGGTTGAACGTGGATCCAGACCACAAGCCTGTGAAGCAGAAGAGGAAACCGTTTGATGCCGAGCGGTATGAAGCTATTGCGGATGAAGTCTCAGTCCTGTCGGACGCCGGCTTCATAGAAGAAGTATATTATTATCAGAGTGGATCGCAAATGTTGTGTTGGTTAAGAAGGCAAATGGCAAATGGAGAGTTTGCGTGGACTACTCAGACTTGAACAAAGCATGTCCGAAAGACAGTTTCCCATTGCCTCGGATCGATCAATTGGTAGACAGTACAGCAGGACACGAACTACTTTCCTTCCTGGATGCCTACTCTGGTTACAATCAGATCGCGATGCATCCCCCAGATAGGCAGAAGACTACCTTTATCACAGACAGGGGGCTCTACTGTTACCGAGTCATGCCATTTGACCTGAAAAACGTTGGGGCCACATACCAGAGGCTAGTCAACCAGATGTTCGCAAGACAGATCGGGCGCACGATGGAAGTTTACGTCGATGATATGTTGGTAAAAAGCGTCAAGGCATCTGATCACTTGGCGGACCTCGGAGAAACCTTCGTAGTCCTCCGAGAATATCAAATGAAGCTGAACCCAGCAAAGTGCGCTTTCGGAGTCGGTTCAGGAAGATTCCTTGGATTCCAAGTCAGCCAGAGAGGCATCGAAGCCAACCCCGATAAGATTAAAGCATTCCTCGACATGAGTTCGCCTCGGACTGTCAAGGAAATACAATACCTCACTGGACGGGTAGCAGCGCTCGGACGCTTCATATCCTGAGCCACTGATAAATGCCTCCCATTCTTTCAGCAATTAAATGGTCATAAGAAGGCCGAGTGGACGCCTGAATGTGAGCAAGCTTTCCAGTAGCTGAAACAATATCTGGACTCACCACCTCTGCTATCGAAACCGGAAGAAGGCGAATCTTTGTTCCTATACCTCGCAGTCTCAGCCTCAGCAGTCAGCTCGGCCCTGATCAGGGAAGTGGGGAACAAACAACATCCGGTATACTATGTGAGCAAAGCCATGGTACCAGCAGAAACGAGATACCCTGCTCTGGAGAAGCTTGCACTCAGCTTAGTCGTTTCGGCTCGGAGGTTGCGTCCATATTTCCAAGCTCATTCGATCATCGTGTTAACCGACTCCCCCCTCAGGCAGATTCTCCAAAAGCCAGAGGTCTCGGGTCGGTTGACCAAATGGGCGATCGAACTTGGAGAATTTGACATTACTTTCCGGCCGAGGACAACAAAGAAAGGCCAAGCGGTGGCTGATTTCATCGCAGAATTCACTGTTCTAGGTGAAGGGCAAATCAACAACGAGGTTGAGATGACCCCGCATGACCTCCCAAACAGCTCACAGGGCATTCTAGAAGCCGGATGGGTCCTCTAAGTGGACGGATCATCTAACTCAAAACGAGCCGGGGCAGGGATCGTCTTGATCGCCCCTGACTCTACAATTATCCAATATGCCATCCGACTCGGCGTCAAAGCTTCCAACAATGAGGCGGAGTATGAGGCACTATTAGTTGGGCTCAGATTGGCCGCCAGCCTCGGGGTCCAATCTATACAAGTTCGATGCGACTCTCAGCTGGTCGTGAATCACATCTCCGCCGATTATGAAGCCAAAGAGAATAGAATGATTGCTTACCTAGACGAGGCCAGAAAGCTGATCGAGAAATTTTGGAACTGTACAATCCACCAGATTTCGAGGACAGAAAATACATGGGCTGACGCCTTGGCAAAGTTGGCGTCGGCCGCAGAGGGAAAGATTCCGCGAATCATTCCGGTAGAGTTCATTGAACATCCCAGCATCGATCGGATAGAGAAAAAGACGGTTAATCCGGTAAATAACATCCCAAGCTGGATGAACCCAATCTTTGGCTACCTCGAGTCAGGGGAGGTTCCCTCGGACAGGCAGGAAGCTAGACGTCTGAGAGTCCGAGCAGCAGGATATGCTATTCTGAACGAAACCCTGTATAAGAAGGGGTATTCTCAGCCATATCCCAGGTGTCTTCGACCCGAGGAAGCGGAATATGTCATCCGGGAGATTCACGAGGGGATCTGCGGAAACTATTCTGGCGGCCGAGCCCTGGCTCTAAAGGTGCTTCGGCAGGGATACTTCTGGCCGACCCTCAAAGAAGATGCCAAGAAGTATGTTAGAAAATGTGACAAATGTCTGCGTTTTGCGACCGTGCCTAGGCAACCGGCAGAAGAAATGACTCCCATGAGCGGTCTGTGGCCTTTCGCTCAATGGGGAATCCACATCATCGGCCCTCTGCCGACTGGAAAAGGACAAGTCAAATTTGCCATCGTCGCTGTTGATTACTTCACGAAGTGGGCTGAGGCCGAGCCCGTCGTAAAGATTACCGAACAGAAAATAATTGACTTCGTCTGGAAGAACATAGTCTGTAGATTTGGAGTTCCGAAACAATCGTCTCAAACAATGGCCGGCAGTTCGACAATGACAACTTCAGAGGTATGTGCCGAGGGCTCGGTATCAGGAACGCTTACGCATCGCCTCGGCATCCGCAGTCCAATGGGCAAGTGGAGGCAGTAAACAAGGTCATCAAGCATCACCTCAAGAAGAAACTGGAAAAAGCAAAGGGTAACTGGCCGGAAGAACTTCCATTCGTCCTCTGGGCGTACATTACCACAGCTCAATCTTCCACTGGAGAAACTCCATTCTCTCTTTCGTATGGGTCGGAGGCAATAGTGCCCGTTGAAGTCGGCCTCCCTACGGGTCGAGTGAAAAATTACCATGAGAATCAAAATGCCGAGCAAATCGCAGCCAATTTGATCTTCTTGAAGAAATCCTAGAAGTTTCAAAGCTCCGCGCCGCTGCCCGACATCAACAAGTAGCCAGATTCTACAATTCTAAAGTGAAGGTTAGACGATTCCGACCAGGGGATCTGGTTTTTCGACGAGTCTTTTAGAACACGGCCGAGCTGGGAACCGGAGCACTCGGACCTAATTGGGAAGGACCATACCGAGTGGTCCGATCAGCTAAGCCCAGGTCCTACCACTTGGAGGATCTCGAAGGCCGTCAACTCCCCCACCCGTGGAATGCTGAGCATTTGAAAGTTTACTATCCTTAATAAGGCGCTCCGAGCAGCCTACTGACCTTTGAGGTCCATTCAATAAATGTACGCCCCCGAGCGACAAGCCTTTAAGGCTATGAATAAAAACACATCTGATCGGCTTATTCTTGTCATCAACAAAGATCAAACGGACTAAATTCTACGAAAGCACCTCCTCCTAACCGAGGAGAAAAAGCCACAAGGCGATCTGACTCCCTAGTAAGGAAGTCGGACCAATTTCTACAAAGGCATCCCCCCTTAACCGGGAGGATAAAGCCAATGGGTAACCTGACTCCCCAGTAAGGGAGTCGGTCCCACCTACACGGAAGGCCCTTCGCTGAAAGCGAAATGAGTTGATCCTTTTAAGGATCAGACCGAGGCCCAAACAACATCTGAACGAATCAAGGACTCGGCTCGACTACATAATCAAGTAAGCAAGTACATCAGTCATACGGAAGAACGACCAATAAAAAAGGGAGGTGATCCAAAATTAGTTCTTTCATTAAATGCTCTAAATGTGAAGTACATAGTAAAAAAAACAAAAAGAATACAAATAAAAGAAACGGAGTCTTCAAGAGGTCGGAGGAGCTTGGGAACTGGGGGCTTGATCCTGGCTGGTCGCCTCGGCAGCAATATCGGCAGGGTCCTCAGGCAGGAGGGGATCGAGGTCAAGGTCCGGGTATAACTTCTGGACCTCGACAAGGCACTCGTCAAAGCCACGGTTATAAAACTTGGCGGCCTCGTCATCCCTCTCTTTCGAGGTCTTGTACGCATCTATTGCCGCAACAACTGCCGCTGCCAAGGAGGCCTCAGCCTCGGCCCTCTGAGTCTCCAGAGCCGTGGCAACGGCTCTGCTTTTCTCTTCTGAAGCTTCGGCCTTGATCTTCTCCAGGTTCTCGCTCAATCGGACAGTCTCCTCAGCCAGGGTGTCAGCATGGGCCCTGGCACGATCCAGCTCGACTACTGCTGCATCACGTCATGCCTCGAGGTCCTTCGCGACCCCTTAAAGCTGGAGCAGTTCAGACCTGCTACCTTCAAGCTGATGACACAGATCACTCCGCTCCAGCTGAAGGATAGAAGCCTCGTCCCGTAAGACTCCCGCTTCCGCCCTGAGAACCTCCGTCTCCGCCCGGAGAGCTCCCACCTCGCTCCTGAGGGTTTCGACCTCAGCGTCAATTTTCCGACGCTCTCGGACCCTCTCCCAGCATAGGAGGATCCTCGGAACAGACTGATCCAAGGCAAGAAAATGAGGAAAAAATAATAATACAAAAACAGCTACAACTTTTTCAAGGGAAGAGGCAGGAAGTACCTGGTAGAAGACTCCAGCCAAATCTTCCAAGAAGCAGTCGTCCGGTTTATCAAGAAGGCGCGAAATAGATTCCTCCGTAACGTGTTTCGCCGCCCAGTCTGTCAAACAAGACATGTGATAACCCGGCTCGAACCCTCCTCTGCTCGTGCCAACATGAGCCGAGCCCGTCGCTACCTCAGCTCCCGTCCGACTACCAGCCGAGGGTTGAGCCTCACCCTCGGCATCGCGTACAGCCTCCCCCTCCTCATTACCCGGGTGGGTAATCATGGCATCGGCCATCCGAACGGCTTCATCCCTCTCGGAAGATGATGGAACAGCTATCAACGAAAGATCGAACCGAGCTCCCTCAGTGGGGGGAACGGCGATGGATGGAGGGGGGGTTGCCCCTGTTACTGGAGCAGGGGTGAGGTTAGGGCCGCCCAAAGGTACGACCATATCAACACCTACCAGGGGCACCGTGGCTGCACCCGGTAGTATTGGAATTGGGGACACAATTGCAGATGCAGATGGTCCCTCAACCGAGGGTGCTGCGGTAGGAAATGGAGCTATATCCCAAACTAAGATGTTCGGGATAGGGGGGAGGTGCCGCCCCCGAGCCACGACCCCTGGGGCAGAACCTGAAGGACGAACTCCTTGAACGACCTTCTTCCTCCGAACTATCTTCACCGGGGTTCGGCTCTCAGCATCTCCTCTGTGGTCAGCGCAGCTTTCCTCCTCCGAGAACCAGATGCCTCGGCCATGCCTGCACAGGAGAATAATAAGAATAGCGTTACCTCAGACCAATAAAAATACACTGGCTGAAAACAAGAATACTCACTGAGCGAAGTAGGGAGCGGCCTCGTCTTGCAAAGCCCCGATCGGTGGAGGTTAACAGCCGTGATCAGACCCGACCAGCAGCGATGCTCCTCCGAATATGTCCTTGCCTTGGCTATCTAGTTCCTTTGGTCCGAGGTAATGAAGGGCACGCCCCTCGCGAAACCTGCAAAACAAAAAGAAAATTTCTTTTCTAAGCCTAGCTGAAGCAAAAAGCGATGTGTGAAAGAAATCTCGATCCGACCTGGCATTGTGAAGCGGGTGGGAACCCGAGTCAACAGAGCCCCAATCTCCGCTGCCGGCGCCTCCCATTTGCCCGCGGCCCAAAACCACTTGTTCTTCCAGTCCTTGTTCGAGGACGGAAGACCCAAGACGAGCCCTGACCCCTTGCTACCTCTGGTCTCGAAGTAGTACCATGGATCTCTGCCTTCGTATTTGACCAGGTACAGGCTCATCAGCTCGGCGGGTGTCAACTCCGAGTTCCCGACTTGGTGCCAGATGATGTAAGCAGAAATCAGCACCCTCTAAGAATTAGGCGCAAGTTGCCCAGGCGCGAGCTCTAGGTAAGCGGTCAGAGCTCGGATGAAGGGGTGCATCGGGAGGCGAAGCCCGCATAAAAATATGGCTATCTCCCCGACTGCGGGATCGCCAGCAGCATCAGTGGGCTAAGGGGCCCTGATCCGAACGGAGCGTGGTATGTCAAACTCCGTACGGATCCATTCCATTTGAGACTCCGTTATTACGGAGCCCCCTGGAACCAATTCCGACGCCCGTCCACCAGGGGGCATCTCTGGAACATCAGCGACTGCAGCTCTGGGGGCCTGTGTTGTCCCTTTCGTGCTAGCCTGGCGAGTCCGAGCTCTCGCCACCATCTGCTTCTGAGGCCGAGGGTATAAAGGCACAGCGTCGAAAGGACCTTCAGAGGCCTCTCTTCCATCATCGGAATTCCCCGACTCGGAGTCATCATTGTAGCCCCTAACCATTTCCATATCGGAAGACATCTCGAAACAGTAGTGCTGAGAATCGAACTCACCAGACAATCGCCGGAGATTGCTTCAACGAGTGTAAAAACTATGTCGGAAATCGCTTCTGCCGGAAATCGCCTTCGCCGGAAATCGCCTCCTCCGATAAACAATTCAAATGTTGAGGTAGAAGCTGAATGAAGACCCCGGACGGGCCTTTTATAGACTGAGGAAACTCTGCATTAAATGGCCTGCAGTAATGGCTGCGACGGAATCATTGTAGGCCGACTCCGAGTCCGACGTGGCGTCGTATTATTGGTCTAAGACCTGTCGAAGGTAACGCCATCTGCCTCGGTTGTTGCGCATGGGATAATCAACACGACGCCCGAGCGCAGAAAAGAGTGCTCGACACGACGCCCCGAGTGCACGTGACGATCATTCACAGGTTGGTGACGATTCGTAATCCCAACCGTCGCCACATGTTCGCTCACGGTTAGCCCGTCACTAAATCCCGAGAACGTGATGTTTCACACGAGAACCATAAACGCACCGAAGAGCCGAGGCGACTGATCTTCCAATTAATTACTCTCCGAGCTCATGACTGGCCTCAGAGAGTAGGGGGCTTCTGTTATAGGAAGATCCGAGCCAACTACAATCGGAGGGATTGACGATCCACTAGTCCGGGCGGAGAGTCCGAGCCTCGACATAATACTAGGAAGGTAGGTTAAGATGGGCGAAGCTCCCATTCTTGACCGCCTTCTTTCCAAAGGCAGTCGGAAGGGAAAACATTCGAGTTGTATGATTAACTCCGAGCGAACATCCATCATAATACCGAGAATGGCTAGCTGCATTACTTACGAACGGATCAAGGTTCGGTTCGGGTTGGCACAGTCAATCATCAGCTCAGAGCGATGCCGTCGTCCTCAGTCTGGCCGAGCCGAGGCACCTCCGAGGATAAAGGTTCCACGCGCTAAGTGGAGAAACTGCCATATATGGATATGTCCTATTATCTCGTCCGTAGATACGCACGCCGTAACACATGATCTTCAGATTCTGGACAATATCTCCATGATCTGCAAATCCCACTGATCGTGCCGAGATTATCGGATGCGGATCAAGCGATGAAGAGGTATAAATATCACATCATTCCATGACAACAGGTACGCAACATCTGGCACTCTCTCTTTCCTCCCCAACTTAGACCCAGATTCCAGTGTCCTGACTTAGGCATCGGAGGGTCCCCCGGCTTAGCCAGGGTCTCCATTGCTCACGGTTTGCGTGCAGGGAACCAGGTCCGTCACCTATTCGGAATATGTGAAGAGGGGAGAGGGCTGACCAGATTTTGACCTCAACAGTATGTATTGTTCAATATTACTTTTGGGATAAAAAATTTCCTTGAGAAATGCAATTGAACTGTAATCTACCCACCACATTTCAAAAATTCCCTTTGAGAAATACAGTTGAATTGTAGTCTCCAAACCATATTTCACAACTGATGCGAGTCACTTGCACACATCTACAACTAATTAAATGTCTAGACCGAGTTTGCATTGGACCATATGCAATTCTATAACATCTAAACCTCATCCAGGTCTAACAGAAGGATGTTACCCATTGTATAGCACACAGCACCAATATTGTTACCCGTTGGAAAGGCTCTGTGACCTCACCATTGCGTATGTGTTTCATAATCTCATTTATCCATTTTGCTAGCTCATTTTAGTTATAACCTTAAAAAATGACAATCCAAATGTGGCATAGACCACACCACATGAAATAATCTTGACTTAAGAGTCTACCATTAAAAACTTTATAAGATTCACGGTAACGTTTACTTACCCTTTAACCTTATTACTAGTCATGCAGACCTTGGAAAACACACATATCAACTTGATACAAAATGGAAGTTTTTAACGGTGTGGGTTCAATCACCACTATTTCCTTTGGTGGGGTGCACCTCCGATTTAGATCTGCCTCAGTTGATGACCTTTATTCCCTGAAATGATATGCCAAAACGGATGGACTGTGCGGATGAAACACATCCATCAATATCGGGCCCACCGATTTTTTCAGAACCGACCTGTACGGACGTCGGTAGTGAAGGATCATTATCGAATCCGAGTCCAGGTCCAACAGAACGACACTGGACCACTGAATAAGTGGGCCCCACTCGTGGAAACAGAAAAGCCGACGACATATCCTCGAGTCGAGGATCCTATAAATACTCTGTCAGGTGGTCGTCAAAAAAAGCGGAAGTCTTATAAAGCGAGAAAGAAGAGAAAGAGCTGTTTCTTCTCATCTGCGAATTCGACCTGTTTCCTTCCCATCTGCACAAACCCACGTTGGTTCTTTCTTCTCCTTCATTTCATTTCCCTTCTCCTCTCTTCGATCATCTCTTACAGTCTCTGAGAATAGCTTTCATGATTTCGTTGGGTTGTTGAGTCAATCTCGCTTTGTGGTTGTTTTGCTTTTGAAAAGTCATCTGATTCAATCAAGAACGTATTTTTTTCGATCTGGAGTCGTTGCTTTTGTAATTTTTTTTTATTGAATTAATTGGATTCTTTTTTGTTTTTTTGATGGGTTTTCGCATTCTTGAAAGATTTCCTGATCAGGTTTGTTTCTTAATTTTTCGAATTTTGGAGTTGTTGGAATCTATCTGGTATCTTTTTTATTGTAGTTGAGGTTGTTTGGGCTCAGAGAATCCGGTTATGATGTTTGATAGTTTGGAATCTTTCTTGGATTTCAGTTTCAAGATGGAATTTCGGGATCTGGGTGTGCCCGGATTTTGAATGGGAGTTCTTAGAATCCTTCCGGGGAGAGAATCTGTCACTTATTTCTGTGTTTGTTTTGAATATGCACAATCATATGATACTTGGTGATTTTTTTAAATTTATTTTTTAAAAAATTTTGTTGGGCGAGGCGACTGTCCAGGTGAGGCCCACCATTGGTGATCTATGCCGTGAATGTTGTTGGGAGAATTATGGACTGGCATTGTGCGAAAGATTCCTCCACTGGACGGTTTTTAGTGTCCAATTGGCTGCCTGAGAATGGATGGCTTATCCAACCATCCATATTCAGTTGGGGGAAAACACACTTGTATGGGTAAAGTTTCTGCAATTCATGGTGGGCCACCTGATGAAAGTCACTGATCATGTAAATGTGGGCCCACCTGTATTTTTATTAGAGGAACAAGAAGCTCCGTCTTGTTCGGCCACCATTGTGTATCTCCTCTTTAAATTTGACCTTGTTGAAATGTCTGCATTCTATTAAATTCTTGTTTGAATTCAAGTTTGCAATTCGAGCAAGAGAGTTCTTTGGATGTAGCTGTTTTTACTCATTTATTCTTTTATTCATTGGTTTCACTTTCTTTAAAGGGCATGTTTGGTTTGCTGTAAATATTGGTAAAGGAAGGTAGAAGCATAATAATGAGAAATGACAGCTATTCGAAATGTAGGTGGAATTTCACCTCCAATTTTGGGCAAACCTTAACCTTGTAAAAGGGAAAACGCTGTGGGCCGCACCATGATATATGTGTTATATCTACGCCGTTCATTCAATTTCTCGGATCGTTGTAGGGTATAAGCCTAAAAATGAGGCTAGGTCCAAAGCTCAAGTGGACCACACCACAGAAAACAGTGGGTTCAATGGTTGATGTAATTATTCCTACTTCTTCCTTTGGTGTGGTCCACTTGACCTTTGGATCTGCCCCATTTTTGGGTTCATGTCCTAAAATGATCTAGCAAATGATTGGGTGGTGTGGATAAAACCCATATATCATGGTGGGGTCCACAGAGTCTTGCACTCTTGGCACCGACGTGGCGCAAATCGAGTGAAACCTTTGAGACACCGTACATGTCAAATCTTTCCAAAGGAAATAACAAAGAAAATAATTATTACTTATTTACATTAAATTATAAGTAATTACATCAAATCAAACAGCCCCTAAAGAAATGCCTGAATTTTGATAGGGGCCAATATGGGTGCATGTTATTGTTGAATTGGAGTTCTTAGAAGTTGTCTGCCACCTCTGTTACTGAAAATATGGTTTTATGGACTGACAAGAAACCTGTAGTGTCATTTAGTTCTTGGAGTCCAAAGATTGCAAATGGGCTGTTCATTGTCGCTGGCTGCCAATTTCATAATTTTAATTTATTTCTTGCTCTAAGGGTGTGTTTGGATGCTTGGTTGAACCGAGCAATTCATTCAATTCATCACATAGAAAGCAACCAAAGTGGAGGTGGTGCCATTGTTATCCCTAATGACTGCCCAACCCCTAATTAGAATTTTGTACATTTCAAGTTGGAGTTGGTATGGTCATAATTGAAATTTGGGGGCTTGAGTCTCGTTTTGAGTTAGTGGGGCTAGCTCTGTTGCGTGATTTACCCTTTTTTTAGTTTAATTTTTGCAATGCAATTCAAATGAACATCCAAACGCAGCCTCATTTATGCATTGCACTATTTATCTATTTACTTATTTCCAAATCTCTTAAATCAGGTTTTCAGGCAAACGAGAGAAACAGTAAGTGGTATCAGTTTTAGTAGTGCATAAATAAGCTGCTGCTTTTGAAGTTCATAAATCATGTTTGGACGTGCTCCGAAGAAGAGTGACAACACCAGGTACTATGAGACTCTTGGTGTCTCGAAAGGTGCAAGTCAAGATGAGCTAAAAAAAGCATATAGAAAAGCTGCCATAAAGAATCATCCAGATAAAGGCGGAGACCCTGAGAAGGTTAGCCTTTTTCTGGTTTACCACCATTCATTTGGTTGCTTTAGTCCCTGAATTATTACTGGTGTTATATATATATATATATATATATATATATATATATATATATATATATATACACACACACACACTTTGGGTCTCATGCATTGGTATATCTGAAGGGGTCTGTTGCTACTCACATTTGCTTACATTTGCAGACACATGCACATGCAAAGTGCCACTCTGCTAGCTAATGGTGATGACTGTCTTCACAAGTCGTTATTTACCATCTTATGTCGTGGTTTTGGTTTTCGTATCAGTTCAAGGAGTTAGCTCAGGCTTATGAAGTTCTTAGTGATCCTGAGAAAAGAGAAATCTATGACCAATATGGAGAAGATGCACTTAAAGAGGGAATGGGAGGTGGTGGTGGTTCTCACAACCCTTTTGATATATTTGAATCTTTCTTTGGTGGAGGTGCCTTTGGTGGTGAGAGATTTTGTTCTCTTCTTTCTTTCTATGCCTTAATGATTTGTTTGGGTATCTTCTCTTTCCATTTAAATGGATATTTATTATTATCATTTTTCATGATTGTAATGTTCTAGGTGGCAGTTCAAGAGGACGAAGGCAGAGACAAGGTGATGATGTAGTTCACAATCTGAAGGTTTCTTTGGAGGACTTGTACAATGGAACTTCAAAGAAGCTATCACTATCTAAGAATGTGCTATGTGCAAAATGCAAAGGGTACCCTTCCCATCCATCTATCAATTGTTTACATAAACTATGACTTCTATTCTCATTGTTTACTAATATAAGCTACTTCATTTTTAAAATTTTATTTATCTTTATTGTTAAGGTGCGTTCACTTGCACCAAATATCATGAAATTTCTTGGTATGAAACTTTGACTTTGACTTTTGTTCCCACTGTTTAATAATCTAAGCCGCTTCATTATTATTAACTGATCATCTTATGAAACTTTGACTTCTCTTATAGGCAACATGCTTAATAATTCTTTGTATTCTAATTACTCTAGTTGTGTTTTGTTTTTATTTATTTATTATTATTATTATTTTGAGAGTTAGAGCATATAGAAAAATGATATAAAGGAAAAGAAATGTGATTGATCAGAAGGGAAAAGTTGAAAACACTATGAAATGAAACTTTGGGAGAGAGTGATCAAGGAAAGATTAAGGCATGACACGAATGTATGAGAAAATCAATTTAGATTTATGCCAGGAAGGTTAACCTAGAATTATAGATTAAGGAGAGAAGAAGAGAAAAGAAGAAAAGAGATGAGAAAGTTCGGAGAAGAGAAGAAAAGAGATAGTGTTGCACGTCCCTCCCCCCCCCTTTAGAAAAATATTGATTAAAGGATTAGGACATATTCCTTAACATTATCGGAATGAAACACGTACACTTCTAAATTAAATTGGTTTTCTATTTCTATGGAAGAAGTCTTAAAATAGAAAATAACTCAAATCTGTTTTTCATTAAATAAATCCAAGTCGTTCATGAAAAATCATCAACAATGTAACAAAACCAAGGTGTTCTGTATCCGTTACAATACGCCATTAAAGGCCGATACGTATAGGTAACAGTCATGACCGTTACGCGAGACGGGAGTGAAAAGGGGCAGTTAGTTTTTTGAGACCGTATCAGCCGTTACAGTGGCCATAAAGGCCGTTACGGGCATAACGACCGTTACTCCTGTGACAGTCGAAAACCGATCACTTTTTTTTTTCTATTTAATTCATTTTTCTCCTCTTTTTTTTTTTCTCTCTAATTTTCTCATTCCAAAAACTCTCTTGTATCATTTTATAACAGATTTCGACCACTTTTACTATAGCTTTTAAGATTAAAATTGTGGATTGAAGTGATTTGAGTGAATAGATTCTCCGAGGGCCTGACAGCCTGATACAACACTTTCACCAAAGAGTGGACCGTTACACTACCATAAACATGTTCAAAACAAAAAATGAATACATATTTGAAATATTTACATTATTCTTGATTTTCTAGATATTTTTTCAGAATTTTTTGGGCAAAAGGAAATTTTCAACCATTACGGGAGTCGTAACTGTCGTTACGCCTCTGTATCGGTAATGGTGGTGACCGTTATGGCCACTGTTACCGATACAGAATACCTTGAACAAAACACTTATACCCTGGTCTATTAGAAATTTTAACAGGTTCCCAAATATCTGAATAGACTAAAGAAGGAGGAACTTAACTACACTTTTCCACACATGGGGGAAAACTAACACAATGATGTTTACTCAACTCACACACTTCATACTATAGAACTGACATAGACAACAGAGAATGAATAATGCATTTGAGAATCTTTAAGGATGGATGACCAAGACAACGGTGTATGGAGAAATGTTCTTTTGTGCTGCTACTCCACAACATCAAGTCAAGATAGTACAACCATAATATTCATGTCCACCAATCCTCTTCTTCGTCTTTAGATCCTAAAAACCACAATGTAAAAGATAGAAAATCACAAAGCACTTAAGAGATTCGATCAGCATGCTAATAGACAAAAGACTTAAATGGAATTTAGGAACATAAAGAACGAATGATAATGAAAGGGAAGAACTTAGATGAACAACACTCATTCCACGTACTTTGGACTAGGTATCATCTGCCAAAGTGATATATGATCCCATTAACACTATATTAATAAAGAAAAAGGCACTAGACTCACCTCACCTGTCATATAATCAGATGCTCCAAAGTCCATGACCCATGGAGCAGGAAATTTGGATCCTAAACCTATCATACATGAGGTCACAAATGTCGCCATATGAGTGGAAATAGTTATAAGAGTAGCAAAAATATACTGATTTTGTAGATTTTTCAGTAACTTGGAATACTCTTCTTGAGTAAGTGTAGCTGTCTTTTTAGACATACGTGACCATTGTATTCTATTATGGTCTTATTTTTTTCTTTGAGAAAAAAACTGTATTAGCCTCGTAACCGATCATTGCGGGGGTCGTAACAACCGTTATGGGTCATTTTTTTTCCATAACGGCCATTGTGGTTATTATGATCTTGTAACGCGCAACAATTGCCACCGTTATAGTTATGTAACGACTAACGATTATTAGCATACCTTATATGCGGTCGTTGAGTTGTAGACGTAGAATTAGCCAGATGAGACCTACCATTTCTTTAATGTAAGATGTCTTATTAGCCTATGCTGCTTTTCCATAAGATCCTAACATTTTTCAACATAATGATTCAGCCTAGAATGGGTACCCTTTCTAGGCCCATGACCTCCTCTTGCTTCACCACAACCACCTTGATTTTCTTTGCTACCATGTCTACCACTTCGACCTTGACCAGTAAAGGATGTTAAAGCAGAGTTGTCATTGGCTCTACTTGTGGGGCCAAAAGATACACGTTGAAGGTGAGTGTACACTTTATTCAGAGATGGCACATTCTTGCTGCCTAAAATCTATATACAAAGAGGTTTATATTTACATTATAAGCCAGATAACAACTTTGCCACACGGAACTCCTCTTATTGTTGGCATTGCTTTTCCAAATCAGTGGTAAGGGGTTGATTCATATTCAACTCTTCTTACATTCCTTTAAGTTTTGAATAATATTCAACAAGTGATTTATCTCCTTATTAAAGCTCAAATATTTCCTCAAATAACTGATACATGTAAGAGTTGTCGAATGAATACATCTCTTGTAATGTATCCCATACTTCTTTTGCAGTATCCAAAAACATTACATGCGCACTAATCGAAGATTCCAAACTATTCCACAACCACATCATAACTTAAGCATTCTCCTAAATCCATTGATCATACGTACTAGCACTCTCACCAGGCTTTTTAGTGGTCAAGTATTTAATTTTCCCTTGGCAATTAAAACACTTGTATGTGGACCACTGAAAATAGTTCATTCTAATTTAATTTAATGTAGGTTATTTGAACCCTTAAAAACTCAGATGGATTTATGAATTTAGTTCTCGAATAATTTTTCTTTTCCATCTACAACAATGAGAAATACATTTTTCCAATATTCATAGGAATCAACGGGAGAATGGCAAATTGCTCAAGTGGGCTATTGGGCATAATCGTAAGAAACACTTTGAATTTCATCCCTTTTGTTCTGTTTCTTGCTCTCAAAATTCAGAAAGACTTGTTGAAAATCGCTGGTTGGGTTGGTCCGACCAAGAAAGGTATGGGATTGCCAGTTGCCAACAGCAGCACTGGGCAGCTAAGTTGGTATGGATTTCCCGCAGCGCATCAGGAAATCCTTCTCTATATGATATGGCATTCTCATGCGAACAAGGTTTCTTCTTCTTTTTATTGAACACCTCGATAGGTGAGCAGTGGCGCTGCTTAGTGCACAAAGATAAATTATTGTCATTATTATAATAATAAAGAAGCAAGATCATAGATTTGATTAGCTTATACAAACAGGGACTGACCTTTCGTGACTAACGAACACCGAACTTGTACGCTTCACACGGTATGCACACCACACTTGAAGAGAATAACCAGCCTACACGTTCACACCTTCCAACCAATCACGAGGGTCAATGATCACGAACACAGCATCCAACAATGGCAATCAGCCCACATGTCCACGCATCCCACATAGGAGAGGTGATGATCATGAACACTTCATCCCCTTTCTCACAGACCATTACAAAAGCCTGCCACAATATAAAGGAAAAGTAACCTCAGGTATCTAAAAAGATTTTCAACATGAGGGATGAGTGAGACCAAAAAGAAATATAGGATAGAAGGGAGAAAGATCGATTCAATCAGTAACAAGGATGCTTGATACTATGCATAATCATAGATTAAAGAGAGGAGAAGAGAAAGTTGGAAGAAGAGAGGAAAAAGGGTTAGTGTTTCGACATCCCCACTCTTCTCCTTTATATTAACAATAAAAACCAAAAAGTACAAAAATACCCTCATTAATGTTTATATTCCAAACGTCCTAATCTAATATAAACACTAAATATGAAAGAGAAAGAAGCTAGTTGGGCTATATGGTGGGATTGCCCACATCCACATCCACTAGCTACGCGACCCACATCCTTGTGTGTTAACAAGGCTATCTTCTTACTCAGACAGCTGATGGAGACATTTAGGGTGAGGGACCAGCTATGCTTCATATGATAGGTTGTTGGGCAGTCAAAGAACAACATGTTGATAGGATGAGTATAGCTGAAATATGGATGTTGAGATGGATGAATGGAAAGACAAGGAAGGTTAGCGTTAGAAACAAATGCATTTGAGGGAACTTAGGAGTAGCATCAATAGGTACTAAGATGAGGGAACATAGATGGTTTGGCCATGAGCAACAGAGACCAAGAACTACATCAGTTAGGGGTGACTAGTGAGTCAATTCAAGTTGACTCTAAAAGGCAAGGGGAAGGCCAAAAAGGACATTTGGTGGAGGTAATAAGAAAAGACTTGATATGATAATCTATGGTTTTAACTGAGGATATGTTCCTTTTTAGAGTGAAAGGGCAGAACAGGATTTGTGTTGCTGACCCAATTAGTTGGGATGAAGTTAGATGATGTTGATGAAAGTTAAGTTTCATTCTTTTTCCAATGACAGCATAATTACTCGAAATCTTTTTACATGATTTGAATCATACTCAGCCTACTCCCTTGTTATGAAAGTTCAGTTACGCTATTGCTGAAATTATGAAAGTTCAGCCTACTCCCTTGTTATGAAAGTTCAGTTATCTTGAACAACTGTGGAGTATAAAACAAGCACTGTATGTGTGTTTCTTGGGAAGGCATTATACAATGCTTAGGCTTTCAGGACTCATGGCTTAGTGATCTGCTGAGCTATGAGCCCTACTGTAACCTGTGCAACAAAAACTCCCAGACGGAAAAAGCATAACAAGTCAATAGGTGGCTGGCAAATAGACTGTTAAGAAAGAAAATACAGTGATGGTTTACTTTCAACCAAAAATGGCAAATAAAATATAGCTAGGAGCTTCCAATATGGGATTTTTGGTGTATATCCCATCCATGATGTTGGCTGTTGGATGGACTTGTGGTGGATTGGCTTTGAAATGGTTGCTGGGCTGGTAGTGCTTTGTCTGTCAGAAGCAGTGTTTGATGTTATTTGCACTTCTCCAAAAAAGTTCCAGCATGTCAAAATGGTTGCTGGGCTGGCAGTGCTTTGTCTGTTGGAGGTAGTGTTTGATGCCATTTGCAGTTCTGCAAAAAAGTTCCTGCATGTTGGGGCTATGATGGACTTCTCACCTGTTGGTTTTGGCTCCATCACGACTTCACTTGCTGGCATGCTACTTCATCAGTGGTGCAGCAATCTTGGTTTAGTGAGACTTCTCGGGCAGTTCTCTAAATATTCTAAAATCACAAACTTCAAGAAATTATTCGGAGTTAAACATCTTATTCAATAATCCATTGAAGATATCTAATTAGAAAAAGGAAAACATGTTTTGTTAGATAGATAAATCTTCTCATTCCGCGCCAGCATAACTGAGCCCTTGAGTACATGAGCGTGCTTTGTGAGGAGGTTTGCTTAGCCCCACATGTGCTGACTTGGCATATGTGTAGCAAATCCAAACTGTGTATCAGGTTGACACATCATATGAATGATCCAGACGACAACCAAAACAGTCAACAACTAGGCACAGCTGACATTTACAAAAATAATGGATGGTCCAGAAAAAATTCATGAGTCTTTTTGGACCATTCACTGCTTTTGAACATATGTAGCGTGCATGTTTGTTTACCAGCCTAATTTTTCACTAAATCATCTAAGACCCCACCATATATGGCTAGACCGGCCTGATGTTTTTGCCAAATCATGTAAGACCCCACATATGTGGCTAGGATGTTCCGCAGACATTCCATGTTGGCACTTTTAGCTGCTTGTAAGGTGTATGTGGGTTATGCTATAGTTGCTCTGTTTTGAGGGCATTATGTTGGAATGGCTGATCATGCGTTGCCATATGATGATACATGATCTTTCAGTCAGGGGTCAATGTTGAGATGTTTCTTAAATTTGCTCATGATCTGCAGGCTTTAGTCTTCTCTTTGCTAATCCAAGTTGCGCATCATTTCAGGAAAGGCTCGAACAGTGGAGCATCAGCGAGATGTCACAGTTGCCAAGGTACAGGGACGAAGATCTCGATTCGACAGATTGGACCAGGCATGATCCAACAGATGCAACAAGTTTGTAGCGAGTGCAGAGGCTCAGGTGTGGAATGAATATCGGGTTCCATGTAGCTCTTGGTCTTCATTGTTGCTTGTTGCCCTTTTCTCTTACATCCATTCCTTTGATGCAGGCGAGGTTATTAGTGAGAAGGATAAATGCACTCAGTGCAAAGGGAACAAAGTCACTCAGGAGAAGAAAGTGCTGGAGGTGCATGTTGAGAAAGGGATGCGCCATGGTCAGAAAATCACATTTCAGGGTGAAGCTGATGAAGCTGTAAGCAAGATTACTGTTTTTTTTTTTCTTTTTTTTTTCTTGAGTTTCAATTGTCACAGTTGGGACTCTTACATTTTATTGTTTTTCCTTCCTTTTTAAGCCATCAAACTACTAGTTTATCTATTCAGTGAGCTTAGCTGCAAAAAATGGACTTGTGGCGCAATGGTCCAAATTTGAACTGCTAATTATGTGGACCCCTATGTGCGATTGACCATAGCAGAATATTAGCTCTTCCATGTGATCCTATCTGATAGGTGACCTGCTAATGTGGTTCAAAATAATTTTGGCAACATTTAGCATTGATCAGAAAAAAGGTCCAATTCGATCAACGGGTAGGGTCTTCCAATCTGCATGATCTATGGATAGTGATCCATCCATGGTTGGACCCATCTGATTAGTGGCCTGGATCATGGACCATTATGCAATGAGTCCAATTTGAGAGCATTGAGCCGGGTGTGAAAATTGTTGTTCTACCCTCGGGTTATGTTTCTCCTTTAGCCAGCACCAACTCTTGTGGAACTGCTATCAGTTTTGCGTCATTTTTTCCATGTGCATCAAAAATCTGACCACTTCGATTGATAATGATCTGATCACCGCCGTCTGTTCCATTTGCAGCCTGATACAGTAACCGGCGACATTGTTTTCGTGTTGCAACTGAAGGAGCATCCCAAGTTCAAACGGAAGTTTGACGATCTCTATGTAGAACACACACTCAGCTTGATGGAGGCTCTTTGCGGATTCCGGTTCACCTTGACTCATCTCGATGGGAGACAGCTGCTCATCAAATCAAATCCGGGCGAAGTCATCAAGCCTGGTATGTGATTGTGGAACAATGGATTTCACCTTTTTTGCTTCTACCAAATTAAGAGAAGTGCTTAAAAAACTGAGATTTGAAACCCTTTTGTACCTGGTAGGAGCAACAGACAAGCTCTAAAAGATCACTTACAGGGAACAAAATAAATAATGGACTGTGAAAATAGAATTTCAATGGCCTTCTGGGCATAGCACAACTGAAAAATGGTTGAATGCCAATCATCTTAAAGACTACAATCAGTGGAAGCATCTACAGGCCGCTTTCCTACTTCAACCAAAGAAAGGAGGCTGAGTGTACTGACCAAGTTTTTAAACAAAAGGAAACTTACTGTTTTGTAATAAAATAGGAATCTATGAAGCTACTTGTGCCAACTCTAATACATACATATGAATAAACAGTACAAACGTGTGCATAATGCTTGCGTGTGGGCCGGCAGTCTGTTCGGACCACATATCGGGCCCACCAATCTGATCTGATCACCTGCAAGCACAACCCGTTGATCTGACATGTGATGGTGGGCTGATTGCATGCATCATTATGGGAATGATTTTTAGCATAGCCTGGTATGGTGCATGTGGAGGCTACCTTCTGGTGACCTAAACTATTCACCTGGTGGGCCATGTCATGGATGGGAGGTAGGCTAAAAATATGCCTCATCTGAACCATTTGATTGGTCCCCATTAGATTCAGACCATTGGCTAAAACTATCTATAGACATGCCACCAGCCATATGGCTAGGATTATTGGACAGGGGATATTTGAGCATGGTGGATTCCATAATGGCGCCCACCAGTTGAAGGAGTTGCAGTTGTAACAATGAAGACCGTGTCCATCAATCATGGTCATTGCTGCATGCATGCTGGCAGTGATCGATCTTCTAGCTATATCTCACATGCTGTTGTCTGTCTCTCAACCAGGCCAATACAAAGCGATCAACGACGAGGGGATGCCACACCATCAGAAGCCCTTCATGAAGGGCCAGCTGTACATCCACTTCAATGTGGACTTCCCAGATTCAGGAGTTCTTTCCCTTGATCAGTGCCGTACATTGGAAACGATCCTACCACCTAGACAGGGCAACCGCCTGTCAGGAATGGAATTGGATGATTGTGAGGAGACGACATTACATGATGTGAATATGGAGGAAGAGATGAGGCGGAGACAGCAGCAGAAGCAGGAAGCATACGACGAGGATGATGAAGCGTCGGCCGCGCCACGGGTGCAGTGCGCCCAGCAGTAAACAGTGCTTGAAATTGCCCAGCTTACAATGGAGAAGTTTCTTTCTTTGCATTCTTGCCATGCTTCTTTAGTCTTGCAGTGATTTTATTTTACCCCTTGGTGCCACATTTTTCTTTTTCTTTTTGGGTCAGCTTCCAACTATGGCCATTAGAATTTCCTATTGTTGTTGGTGAGACCGGTATGGTTGATTTTAGTAACTGAGTTACAAAGCCAATAATTTTTTTTTTTGTTTTTCCATGCATTGGATTAGTTTATGAGCTTTCCTTGATGAAGTCTGGTATTTTCCATAGCAACGTTTTGTTCTCTCTCATGATAGAGTTGGAAAATGGACTTTGCTGGCCCAACCTTTTTTTTTTTTTTTTTTTTTTGTAACTGGGCTTGCATATATGCTCACAGCCTAAAGTCCCCACAAGTTGTCCTTGCCTGTCATTGGTGGGCCTCGTATCTGGATGGTGGGCCTACAGTCCCCACATGACCTTGCTGATTTCTTAGCTCATGGGCTAGGCTTTGAACTATGGTTGTGCATCTTATCATTCATGGTCTGGCTGCTAATCTGGACCATTGATTTGGTGGGCCTTGGATTTCACTGGCCCCAAAATTAGTCCAGTTGAACGAGCATTAATAGGGCTACAACTGGGTTGGGTGCCAAGGGTTGGAGGTCTATGGTGTGTTAGCCCTGGGACAGTCATTAAGCCCAATATCTAGAAATATATCCTTAAGCCCTGGGTGCCAATGGGTCTTCCCTGGTCTTGACGCCTCCTAAAGGCCTTAAAGGGAGACAAATATCTAGAAATGGGCCTTTCCCTTATGGGCTAGGTCAACTCATCCGGTGGACTTGGGCTACATGAGTTGGGCGTGGACATGTGACTCAGGCGGCCCTTCCCAAATCAGTTGCGCGTTCCAGTGCTAATAATCTGATCATGTCCCTGCAAATATATCCTTGATGCGATAGGATTCATCGGATAGGAACGAACACTGATCCATCTTTCGGAGATGTGCTAATCTAAGCTGGTGCTCTGAAAGGGGATTGTCCTGTCAATCCATCCTTATATGGTCGGATGAAGAAGGATCGCACTTTCATTAGTTACAAGTAATGGGACCCATTAGGGTGGGCCCTTGTAGCTCACTGATGTAAGGTTAACAACTTCCCTCCTGGGCTATCCATCCACAGGGTATGATCTATGGTCGAAACATCACCTCTTCAGTGGGTTAATCTTAACCTTTGAAATTTTGGGCTACAGAGGGACGGTTAAAATGGGAGATAGAATAACCGTCTATATTCAAGAGCGGTAGCTGAGATTGCTGTACATGGGAGATTTGTTGGGAGTAGCGACGAATTACTTTCTTACATTCCAGTCAAGATAGTCAAACTCAGTTGAAGAGAACCCAAGTTCGGCGGCCATAAATGCAATTAAGGTGACGTTGACCCCCCAACGGGAGGCTAAAAAGGTGAAAACAACCTGTAATTTGTTTTTATTATAGGGTGTATATTCCGGTGCCTTTTCCAAGAAAACCTTTTCAATTAGCTACCACATTAATTTAAGTAATTATCAGTGGGGCACCTTCCATTAGATTTTTTTTTAAAATTTTTTATTAACAGAATTTAAGGTATGCCATTCCAGCAAAGGGGTCCGCTGCTCAGGAGCCCACCGTCACTTTTATGTGAAATCCAACCCCATCACCAGGTGGGTAACCCCATGTTAGGAGTATAGCTCAAAAATCAGCCTCATCCACGATTTAGGTGGATCACATGATTGGAAATAGTATAAAGATAAATGCTTACCTTCTAAACTGTTTCCCTTGGTGTAGCCCACCTGAATAATGTATGGGACTGATATTTGATTTTCCCATGTTAAATTTTAATATGACATCTAGTGGTTGGAGTGGATTTCATATCATCAACATGGTGGGTCTAATAAAAATCAGGATAGACATCTCTCTCAAATGTTCGCTGGTGTGGTCCACCTAAATCACAAATCACCATGATTTTTTTTTTCACTAACATTAAATTACACATATAATGGTTCGAGTGGATTTTACGCACATATCAAGGTAGTCTTTATAAAAAGTAAAGGGTGTGTGTGTCATTCCTTTGTTTTTTAAGGTATCATCAGAAGCCTTGCTTTTTCAGAGGTACGGAGAGCCGCGTCTGCCCTTATTTCTTAAGGGCTACCTGATGTATACGCGAGATTTACTCTAGCCATTAGATGTGTAATTTTCAAGCCACATGAAAGGATTCAGTTGGGATAGAGACATCCACCGTGATTTTTATAAGGCTCACAGTGGTGATTATATAAATCCACTTCAACCATTAGATGCCACACTAAAATGAACTATAGCGCTCAAAAATCAAGCCCACTTATGATTTTGGTGGGCACACATTAGCTAAAATAGGTCAGAGGGTGACTTTTATCTTTTATACCATTTCTAATCATGTTTTTCACTTGAACCACCTGTGAATTTTGTACCCTAGGCCTAACATGGGGTGATACACTTGGTGTGTAGAGTGGGTTTCACATAAGGCCTCATTTGGCACCGTGGATTTGAAATACCATAGATTAAAAATCCCCTGAATTTGGAATTCAATTGTGTTTGGGCCCCGGAATCAAAATCCCCCATGATCCAAAAGTAGCTATGCATAATATACTTACAGGAGTTTGACTTTAATCACTAAATCAATTTTAATATTCCTAATTACTGTACATATGTAATGTTTGACATAATGATTGTAATAAGCCTGTTAAAATATATATTTTAGTTGAAAATGATGAAATTCCAAGTCTCGAATGGGCCACAAGTATAGGATCACATCCGAGCGACTAACCGACAATTTTTAACCATTGATTTACATGGACAATGTTTTGACTATGCAATTGCGAATCATCCTATTGAAGTAATTTTAGTGATGCGATTAATAACCTGATTGTTTTGGGATATCATAATGAGCCACGTGCCCACTAGATTAGTATCCTACTAAATTAGTAACCTAATGCCACATGCACTTATGGGAGAATTTGAAAATGTAATCCTAGCTTTCACCTTGGATTTCAAACCTTCTCTTTGAGGGGATTTGAAATCCCTACTTGTTTTATGGTGCCAAATTGAGAGGGGACTCTACTCCCCCAAATCCATGGTGCCAAATGACCCCTAAATATAATGGTAGAGCCCACCTTTGTTCTGAACACCTTTGCTCACATGGCCTAATCCAACTTCCGTCAAAAAATCTAAACCACCCTAGAGAACCCATCTGCAAACCACCGTTTCGTGATATGGAGTCTCTACCAACATAAATAGTTGGCTTAACCTAAAATGCATATCTTCACTACTCTATTGTCATCTCCCTCTTCTCCCCCGTCATCCAATGTCAACAACTCCAATTGTTGCCGTGGAAATTTATTGAGCAAGTGAGGGAGAGTTTTTTTATTTTTATTTTTTCAATTGCCATAGATTGAGATGGCCTAAAACCAAGAGCTCTTTTTTATGAGCTTAATTTTCTTGGCGCTTTTTTGAATCTTTTTTATTTTTTTTTTAGGTGCGATAATCAAGTAATGATTTATATAGCTTTTAATCCAATGTTCCATGAATGGATAAGCATATTGAGGTTAATTGTCACTTTGTTCAATAAAATGATGTAGGGATGGGCATGATGAGGTTGAGCACCATCTTCCTTAGGGGATAATTACTCTGAATCCATGGAGCTTTTCTGGACTCCTTAATTACCGAGATTCCTAAAATCCACCGGGAGAGATGGAAAATAGAAATAAACTCTAATAAAATCATAAACGAATTGATTGATGAATAAAAAAGAATTTATAATCCTTTAGATAGTAATACCAAACCTAGGAAGAAGTTTCATAATCAAACTCCAACTCAAACTCCCTAAAAATTATGACTTAGTATTAATAGGAAATTTACTATTTATAGACTGTCATAATTTCCACTAAGGCTTCTTGATTTTCGGCCAAAAATAGTAAGTATCCTATTTGGTCTAACCATGTTGTTCTTATAAATTTTCTAAGCCCTTTTCATGTTAG
The DNA here is from genome assembly GCA_021015155.1 of Magnolia officinalis. NCBI lineage: Eukaryota > Viridiplantae > Streptophyta > Magnoliopsida > Magnoliales > Magnoliaceae > Magnolia > Magnolia officinalis. Next base: position 125,027,989 of record JAJHSJ010000001.1, on the reverse strand, counting down.
ACACAACTCCTAACGTTCAATGGATCAAAAGTTACGATCAACCTAAAACTTACTATAAATAGTAAAAATGAAAATAAAATGAATTTTTGACTATTGATCTAATGGAATCTTGCAAATTTGGCGTGGGCTACCCAATGTAGTGGGTTGGTTGGCTAAAGTAGTTTCTCCTACCTCAAAATCATATATGGTATGTCGAATAACTCACTCTGGTTTGTGAGATATACTTGTTTTAGTGTTTTGACGGTCCTGACCACTTCCGCATTCGATCAGGCCTTCTCTAGTCCATCTTGGATATGAAAGTGTCTGCGACGACCCGATCTACATCATAAAAGCTGTAAGCCGACGTCATCCATACCTAATACCTCTCCAACAAGGATCAACTTGCTGATGTCTTCGAATAAGTCATTTCTATCATTTAATTGCGTGCAAATTGACATTCACAATATATGTCCCAACTTGAGAGAGAGAGTGTTAGAGTGAATTGGTATTTCTTATTGGGTGGTCCTCATACTAGCATTCTTTTCTTAATTTTCAAATATTGTAAATGAATTGGAGGGGAAAGAAACCCCAACTCTGTTTTTTCCCTTAACATTATCTATCTCTTGGACGGGATCATAGGAGTAAAAGTCATAGGGATGTTGATTTGTGTTGAAACCTATCTTTAGTGGACCCAAAAGGATATTGATACAATCACCATCGAATGGCAGTTATAGGGTACCTCTCCTTTGGCTGTGTTTGGATGTATAGGGAAACAAATTGAGAATGTTCGAAATGACAGAAAATATTAATTATGTTTCCAAACATTCACTTGAAATGAATGCAACTGCGATCAGGAGCCTACTCCTTCGGTATGAATGCTAAAGGGAATCATCATTTGGCTATTTCCACTTCTATTACCACTTCTAAGACTATAATTGCAATTCTGTTTGATGGTACATGCAAACGCACCTAGGTTCTGTCTAGAACGAGGTGCAAATTGCAATTAGCTATGTATTTAAGGGTGCATTTGGTTGCACCATTCATGAAATATCATGGAGTTTTGCACCAAATGAGAAATAATTAGCCGTGAAATACCATGATATTTGTTGCAACCAAACGCCCCCCTAAACGTCGATAAAATTGGAATTTGTTTAGAAAGTGCTGAGACACTAAATCCATTGGGCAAAATGGAGAAAACTTTGCTTCGGCCAATAGCTATTATCTAGGGCTGTTTGAATCCTGCAGTACCTTGATGAAATAATATTGGATATTTGGTAGATCTATAATGTAATTATTAGCTTTATTGATGTAGGGAAGGTGTGAGGGGGAGATCACCGTCTACCTCAAGTATGCAAAACTTGAATCTGCAAGATTAAAAAGGAAATTGAAATTTTTATTATTCAATAATGCTCAGGTTTCCTGATTACATCACTTATAACGAAAAGTAAAAAAAACCCTAATTACAAATCTTAATTTAACTAAATTAGAATTTACTTGAACTAGTAAAATTTACTAAAATATAAAGTCATAATTTAATCACGGCATATGATTCCTAGCATGATTAAACGAAAGTTCTAAAAAACTACATATACTAAAATTCCAAAATGAATGAGAAACCTCTAAATTAAAACTTACTAAAATTTGTTAGTGTTTCCTAAAATTGTGATTTTAAATGGAAGGAAGTGTTTTTTTTTTTTTTCTTCTTTGAGACGGACCGACACAACTTGCTATGCAGATTAGTTGGCCCCAAATGGCCTGTTACAATAAATATTCATATGTCATACATCCCGTAATAATACCCGGACCAAAAGTTATTATTATTATTATTATTTTCACACGCACCCGTACTAATACCTTGACCAAAAGTTATTATTATTATTATTATTTTCACACGCACTCACACACCCCACACGCACCTGCACACTCACACCACAATGGGTGCAGGAACCCATGACCTCATGTTAAACTCTTGTGAGTCTACCACTAGGCCATAAGGTCATATGTTACTTGGATAAAAAAAATTATGATTGATTTATGATTCACGCTTTGAACAATACTTTTTTCCCATCCAAAATGAATTTCTTTGATCCTAGCACGCTTGGGGCTTAGTTATGTCATGTCCTACGTAGGACTTGGCTCAAATTTGACAGATTATGTTGATTTCCATTCGGCTTCTTTCAATCGCCAGATGCGCCAAAAACATTTCTGCAACCCCCCCTACATCATCTATCCATATAAAAATTCTCTAGCATAAAAAAACGAAGTCGCTATTGTCCAATGAATCTAGGATTTTTGCTGGCTATACAAACATGGCCCTTGAATATGGAATCCTACCTTTTACAGTAAAGATGATTATTATTATTACATAATTATTATAATTTCCACATTCACATACTATAAATTTCATGTATCCAAACCGGCTCATAGAAATTTCCAAACCATCCATCAAATCTGCCACAATGATCATTTCTATGAATATATAGCCATTCCACTCAATGAAATATAGAATTCTATTCACCTCTTCTACCACTCAGGAACCTACCATGCACCCCCCTATTGGGTTCTCATGCATGGTTGATCAAATGGTCAAAACAGTCCATGATCTGCATTTTATGCCATATGGGCCACTGTAAGAAACTTAAGACAAATGGATGCCTGACCATAACCATGAGTAGATGAATTCCTAACATTTAGAAAAACAAAATTCAGTGGCTCACATTCATCTTTTAAAAATCGAAGGTTGAGATTATCAATGATGAAGGGTGATTATGAGATCATAGCCAATGAACATTTTCAATGAAGTGATTTCTTCAGTCCCATTTTCAATCCATGTGACTTTGGGACCATTTTTCTAATGTAACACATGAATTTGTTACCCAAGGGCCGTACAAAACACGTGGGTTTCTTTCGTTCCCTTTAATGTTGATAGAGACATGCATGGATTGCTGCAGGTGAGTGAAGCATACACAAGAACAACCAAGATTGAAGGATCAGTGTCTCGGTCAGTAATTAAAACACACGGTGCCGTAGCCGTACATATGGGGCCCATCAATCGACGGCTAAGACCATCGATTTAATGCCCCAGGATGGGATATGGGATGCTGCAAAATCTTCCTTGATGGGAAATCCCAACTGTTCGCTTCCATCCTGCCTCGCAAATACATGGGCAAGAGCAAAAGGGGGATTTTTCAGATTCGCATGCCAATAATAGAGTATTTGCAAATACCCACACAAACCATGTAGGTTGCAAAGAACCGCATTGTTGACTGGCAGCCATTGCAAATACCCACATTTCATTAGTTTTACAAAACTTCCTTAACAACTATTAGAAAATGACGAAAATGATCACGTCGGTGTATCATAAAATTATATTCTATGAGAATATAAATTGTTTAATTTTCCTCCATATTAAATGTATCAAAAAATAATTTAAATTGAGGTTTTTTTTTTTTTTTTTTTTTTTTTTTTTTTTTTTTTTTTTTTTGTTAATTATAGATAGGGAAAGCAGTTTTAAGGTGGGTATTTTTGTCATTTTTTTTTCAAAATATACTAAAAATGTTAATGACCGTTCGGAAAAACTTATTGAAAGTTGGTATTTATAATAACCAACAAACATATTATTTTTATGTGAGTAATTGCAAATATCTTACTATTTAGGTAGTTATCTTGAAAAATATCCTTAAGTTAATGAGGTACCCACATTAATGAAAAATTAGCTATAGATTAAAGATATTTTTAGGGGGGATTCTTTTTATACAATTGGGCAAGTTAGATGGACAACGATGTAGGACAAAGTCAAGCAAGAACCTAGTTGCCAACTAAGATAAAAAGAAAGTTCCAGTCCTTGCCTGAGTGGTAGACTGAGGAGTTTCAACACGAGGTCTTGGGTTCGAAACCCATAGGTGGTGAAATTTCACTATGGTGTATGTGGGCGTGTGATGGGTGCATGTGTAAAAAAACATACTAAGATAAAAAAAAAGTGGAAAGGGAGTTCAATTCAGGGTCTTAACATATGCTGTAACTTTCAATGACCATTTTAAAAATATGTCATTTTAAGGGTTATTTTAGAGTTTAAAATTAAAATTTATTATTTGTAATTAATTCTAATGTTTGCTATTTTACGGGTGCAGTTTTATAATTTCTAGAGCCTTGTGGTAACTTAAAATCTTTATTTAAGCAATGTGAAAGAGTTTAATTTAGCTTAGAAGTCATTTAAAATTTTTTAAAACTTTAATATTTTTAGTAAATGTACTCTTTTAGAAAAATTATGAATTCAAGACTTCACATTTAGGTTGTTGATGCTGTTTTTGGTTTGCCTCTTATATGACTCTGGAATTTGCACACACGTAAGAAGGGAAAGGTGACCCTGGTCTTGCTAGGGACCCTTAGATGCTAAAGTCAGAATCTGGGTCTCTCTTAAAAGGTTTTTAGGGCAAGAGTTTTTGCATACCTTCTATTATGTAGGTCTTTGTATATATAATGTCGTCGTACCCCGTAGGGCTTTCGTATTCCTTAGAGAAAATCTCGTAAAGATAGATTTCAATCTTCGTGGATCCGTAATCCTTGCGTCCTCTTGATATTTGGAGATTATTTCCTTATCTTCCGAAGATCTCGGGCAGAATCCAGAGTTTTAGTAGGTAACTTCTGAACATGGAGCAATATAAAGCTCGGCCGATGCTTATCTTTTCACATGGTTATGCTGAGATAAACTCTACTGCTAATTCTCCGCTTACTTCATTGGCCCACTCAACCCGTAGGTCGGACTAAAGTTTGGGCGGCTCTAGGACCGACTGATCTTATTCAGTCGGTTTAGGCTTTCTTCTGAAAGCCTTCAATCGGGCCTTGAGGTGCACTTCTTTTGAGGTTTTGCTTTATGGCTAGGGACGCTCAAGCTATGGCCGGGTCAGAGACCTCACGGTCCAGCTACGTCTCTCCATTCAACACCCTTATGGATTTTGGGCTTTATCCGGACTCGACATCCAACGAGTCTGAGCCATTGCTACAATACTCTTCTACTCTTTTGGCCGACTCAAGGACTTTTCATATTTTTCCCCCAACAATAAGCCCCCTACTCCGTACATCGCCTTAAGGCAGTTGCGGAGTATTCCGGAATTGAGTCGGACTATGTTAGAGCCGAGTAATGATGAAGCATTTATTGAACATAAGGCAGTTTCCGCGACTTCCAAGATACGTCGCTTCGTTCGACCACGCGTCGACTTGTTTATTGAGACCGCACGAGCGGAGTGGCCGTCATTGTAGCATCAAGGCATATGATCGTCGGACACGTGGCTACATATTCGGAGGCAGCGCACGGGGAGTCGCCACGTGTAAAATCGAGGCACTCGAGGAGGCGTCGCTTTGGCTCCTCATTTAATGTTGGAGCCACGCATTGGCTCTATAAAAAGAGGGTCGCCCTTAACAAATTTTTGCCAGTTCGCACCTTCTTTCAATCCCCTCTTGTGATTTCGCCTCTTCCCTCCCTTAGCGAATTTCGGCTCTGTGATCCTTTGCGCTCTCTCTTCTTTTCAGCATTCTTGAATTTCCCCTGGTGAGCTCCTTCTTCCTCCCTTTCTTTTTTTTTTAACAATGTCAGGCCCCACAAGCCCTAGGGAGGGAGGATTCAATGGTGAGGGTGAAGCGAGCGGCTTTTGGTCGGCTTGGAATCACCCTCACTGTTGGTGGAGGTTGCCGGAGACGTTGACCTCTTATTTTGCCATTCGTAGAGGGTTATAGACCCTCTGGCAGAGAGGCCGGTGGCGTCAGTGGAGGCATTGGATTCACTTACTGGCCAGATGGCCATTGAGAGCTCCTCTGGTTGCCACGATTCTGAGGGAGGTGGAGAGGAGGAAATTAAGACCGAAGAATGGGTTAAAGGACCCGTTCCTTCTATGATGACAGCAGAAGAGCTGTCAAAGATCCGGTCCAGATATCACGTTCCAGACTCAGTCATTTTAATTATTCCTCGGCCTAGAGAGCTGCCCGACCAACCTTCACTGGGGCAGTTGCAATTTTTCTTGTTGCACTGCAATGCGGTCTCCGGTTGCCGCTTCAAGAGATTGCTCGGGAATTACTAGGTAGTCTGGGGATAGCCCCTGGACAAGTTGTACCGAATGGGTGGAGGGACTTGTTCGGCTGCGCGGTACTCTGGGCAGAGGCACGACAACCAGAGCTGAGTGTGAATGAATTTCTCCATTTATACCAAGTTCGGGCTCACACTCAGCATCCTGGTTGGTTCTTCTTCTGCTCCTAGCGGAATACCGGTGGGCCCTTGATAACCGACTCTCTTTCGTCGAACAAGCACTGGAGAGATAGGTGGTTTTAGGCCCTCGGTAGGTGGGAGTCAGCCGAGACTGGGCCTATCCACCCTTTTGTTCCTCGGGCTTTTTGTGCGGCGGCAGGTAGAGTTGATGCGGCTTACCATCCTTCTTTCCTTTTCTTTGACTCGCTTTTACTGAATTGGGGAAGTAATTATTCTTTTCAGCAGTGCCGAAGCAACCTTCGAACCTTGACTCGGATTCTCTGATTTGGATTCAGAGTTTCCAAGCTCTTAACTCGGAGAGGAGATCTTGTAAGAGGCTTCTTCAGCTGGAGCTTCTTTTCGAGTGGGGCTTCAACTCGGCGGTGACTGGTGAGAAGTTCTTTTTATTTTTATTTTTTTATTCTCGCTTATCTGATTGTACTGACGCTCATTCTCTTTCAACCGCAGAGATGTCTGAAGCTAGCTCGGCCTTCTCTTTGTCCCCCATCTCAGATCTGAGCCCCGCCCCGCTCGAGCTCTAGGGCCTCGAAGAGACATAGAGCAGTCTCGAAGGGCCCAGCCAGGACCGTCCCTCCTACTTCCTCAACTGTTATCGAGGTTGATGAAGGCATGAAGGCAGCGGAGGCGACGGAGACGGTCGCCCGAGAGATAAGGGCGACTGAGGCGGTGGCGGTGCCATCTGAGGAGGCTTGGGAAGCCTCCGAGGTCGAGCCGGCTGAAGCTTCCACTGCTCCTAGAGCTGAGGAGAGATAGCCTTGGAGGGAAAGAGCGGCTGAGGAAGAGAGGGTAGCCTTCCGTCAGAAGGTTGAAGAGATCCTTCCTTGGGCAAGTCGGCAGATGTTCACGGGGGAGTTCTTTGGTCTTCTGGAGTCTTCTTCCGTGGACAATACGCTCGGCAGAATCGGGACGCTGATGCTCGAGGTAATGTCCCTCCCTTTCGTGGTCATTTTGCTCTGAATTCCCTGTTTAACAAAGCTTTCTCTCATGCAGTTCGCTCCTTGCCTGCTGAAGGCGTGTGCCGAGATATCTGCCTTGGCCAGGCGAGCTGTGGAAGCAGAAGCTAGGCTGCAGATGCTGAGACTCGGCGGTCAGAGGCGGAGTCTCGGCTATCCTTTGCGGAATCTCGGGCTGTCTTTGCGGAGGGCCAGCTCGAGGAGGCAAAGGCTGCTCTTGTGTCGGCCACAACGGAAAGAGATCGCGTGGCCTTGCAATTGGAAGAGGCCAAGCTAGCCTTTGAACAGGCGGCCATAGAGCGAGCGGTGGCCCAGAGGAAGCTTCAGGAGCTTACCAAGGGGACCAAGGCCGCCCTTGCGACCACGAGAGAGGAGGCGGTGGAAGAGTTCCTTTCATCTTTAGCTTTCGAGGAGGAGCAGACCCTTGTTTATCGGGAGGGTTACGCGAAGTGTATCAAGGTGATGAAAGACGTTTTTCCCCATCTAGATATGTCCGGCTTTGACGAGGGCGAGCTGAGATCTGGTGGCGAGGCAGCAGCTGACCCCGAGGCATACACTTATGATGCCTCTGCTACTCCTCCTGATGCAGCTCCGTCAGCATCTCCTGGGTTAGCTCCTGGTGCGGCGGGTGAACCCAAGTCTTGAAGTTGGTGTGGTGGAGAACAATTCTTTTTTGCTCCCCACATCTGCTTTATGCACTTCAAGCACACCGAGCTTCGAAGGTGACCAAGTCAACAGCAGGCGAAGCCGAGTTCTGGAGTTGGTGCGGTGGACACCAATTCATTTTTGTTCCCTACATCTGCTTTAGGCGCTTCAAGCACACCGAGCTTCGAGGGCGACCGAGTCAACAACATCGAACGCCTCTTTTTACATGCTGAGTACTTATCATTGTATTATTTCAATACAACTGTAATCAGTGAGCTGTCCAATGTAACACTTTACTAATCAATGAATATATGTTTTTTGCTTATTTAGCATTCTACACATTTTTCTTTATTTACTTTTTGCAGTGTTTAATCGGATAAGCTGAGTACGAATCACTTCTCTACCGAACTATGGATAACATATCTTAAGATGCTCGGCATTCCACGGGTGAGGCAGGAGTTGTCCCGTTAGGTCTTCCAATCGATAACTACCAAGTCAGACAGTATTAATGACTACATAGGGGCCTTCCCAGTTGGGGCCTAATGTCCCCGCTCCAATTTCTTTAGTGTTTTAAAACGTTCTTCGGAGGACTAGGTCTTTGGCTCGAAACCGCATATTTTTGACTCGGGCGTTATACGACTAGGACACTAATCGTTGATAGGTGGCTGTCCGAAACCGAGCTAATTCTCTGATTTCTTCTAGGAGATTAAGGTTGAGAGTTAGCAACTCCTCATTGGTTTGCTCGTCATATGAACTTACTCGGGCGGTAGGTAGGTCGATTTCCACGGGAACGACTACTTTCGAGCCATATGCTAGTGAAAAGGGGGTTTCTCCCGTCGCAATTCGAGCTGTAGTTCGGTACGCCAAAGGACTTTGGGAAGTTCATCGGCCCATGCTCCTTTAGCTCGGTCTAGCTTAGTCCGTAAATACTGCTTGATAACCTGTTGACGGCTTCGACTTGCTCGTTTGCTTGTGGATGCCGTGGGGACGAGTAAACGTTCCTGATTCCTAGATTTCGGCACATTTCCTGATATTGCTTGTTGTCGAATTGCTTTCCGTTGTCAGAGACGATAGTCCGAGGTATCCCGAATCGACAGATAATATTTTTTCAAACAAATCTGTAATCTTCTGCTCAGTTATCTTAGCCAAGGGCTCGGCTTCGGCCCACTTGGTGAAGTATCGACTGCGACGATGACAAATTTAGTCTGTCCTTTCCCTAGAGGGAGTGACCCGATGATATCGATTCCCCACTGGGCGAAAGGTCAAGGCCCAGCTATTGGCGTCAACTCTTCAGGTGGCTGCCGAGGGATAGTAGCGAATCTCTGGCATTTGTCGCAACCCTGAACTAGTTTCCGAGTATCTTGTTGGATGGTCGGCTAGTAATATCCTTGCCGAATGACTTTGTGGGCCAGGGACCGGCCGCCCGAGTGATTACTGCAAATGCCTTCATGAATTTCTCTCAGAACATAGTCGGCTTCACTTGGCCTCAGGCATCGCAGGAGGGCGCATAGTATCCTTTCTTTTACAGACATCGCCAAGTATAGTGTAGCGAGTCGCATGAATTTTTAGTCGTCGGGCCTTGGCTCGATCTTCGGGGAGTTTGCCAGTTTCAAAGTATTTGATGATTGAGTCGAGCCAAGATTGTTCAGAATCAATGAGGAGCAAGGTGGAAGACTCGATTTTTCCAACACTTGGCTTGGCCACAAATTTAATAGGAACGGACCTGGGAATATCGTCTTTGTCGACTGATGTAAGTTTTGCTAGTAAGTCGGCTTTAACATTCTCGGCCCTCGGGATTCGAGTAACAGAACATTGGTGAAACCCGACGATCATCTCTCTGGCTTTTGCAAGATAAGCTTTCAGTCTTTCCTTCCTACCTTGATATATGTCAACTATTTGATTGACGACTAGTTGGGAGTCATTATACACGTTCAAATGAGTGACCCCTAAACTGGCTGCCGGTCGAAGTCCTAGGAGAAGGGCTTTATATTCAGCTATATTGTTCGAAACCTGAAATTCAAGTCTTAAGGCATACTGAATGACTGTGTGATCAGGAGTTTCTAGGACTACCCCTGCCCCGCTTGCCTTAGAGTTGGATGAATCATCAATGAAGAGAGACCAAAAGGGAGTGACGGAAGGGTCGTGATCAAACGACTCTACTGAGTCGGCAGCAGAAATTTCGGGTTGCACTGCGACTTCGACGATGAAGTCTTCCACGACTTGTCCCTTAATTACGGTTCGAGGCTTGTAACGAATGTTGAATTCACTAAGCTCATTCGCCCATTTTATGAGTCACCCAGATGATTCTGGTCTCTGTAGTATCTGATGTAAAGGCTGGTCGGTCATACCGATGATCGAGTGGGACTGGAAATATGGCCATAGGCGTCGGGACGATATGACCAGCACCAGGGCCACTTTTACCAGAGTCGGGTATCTTGTTTCTGCCGGAACAAGGGCCTTGCTGATGTAGTAAACCAGGAATTGCTTACCTTCATGTTCGCGGATCAAGGCCGACCTTACGGCCGCATTAGATACTGCTAGATAAATCAGCAATGGCTCGCCTTGTTTAGGCTTAGAAAGCAACGGTGGTGATCCTAAGTATTCCTTGATATGTTGAAAGGTACCTTCGTATTCTTCTGTCCAGTCGATAATCTGCCGACCCTTCAACTATTTGAAGAAGGGGAGACATCTGTCAGTCGCTTGGGACACAAAGTGAATTAAGGCGGCTACTATTCCAGTTAATCGCTGGACGTCATTGATCGTCTAAGGAGATTCCATGTCGAGTAAAGCTTTAATCTTTTTTAGGTTAGCTTCAATCCCTTGTTGACTGACTAGAATCCGAGGAATTTGTTAGAACCCACGCCGAATGCACATTTACTCAGATTTAACTTCATTTGGTACTTTCGCAAGATAAGGAACATTTCCTCCAGATCGGTTATATGGTCGGTCGCTTTAATGCTTTCGACGAGCATGTCGTCAATGTAGACTTCCATTGTCCGTCATATGAGTCGAGTGAACATTTTGTTGACCAATCTTTGATAGGTCGCTCCAGCGTTTTTCAACCCGAATGACATTAATTGGTAATAATATAGACTTTTGTCAGTGACAAAGGTGATTTTTGATTTATCAGAATAATGCATTACAATTTGATTGTATCCTGAATAAGAATCTATGAAACTGAGTAATTCGTGCCCCATAGTACTGTTGACCAGCTGATCAATCTGAGGAAGGGGAAAATTGTCCATAGGGCAGGCTTTATGTAGGTCAGTATAATCTATATAGACTCGCCACTTCTCGTTAGCCTTTTTAACCAACACAACGTTGGCTACCCATTCAGGGTAATGTACTTCTTCAATGAAGTTGGCTTTGAAGAGTTTTCCAACCTCTTCCTCGATTATAGCGTATCTTTCAGGGTCGAGGGTACGCCGTTTCTGACGGATTGGCTTGAAGTTTGGGTCGATATTCAGCCGGTGAGTCATGACTGAAGGGTCTATACCCGGCATGTCTTCATGAGTCTACGCGAAGACGTCGGTGTATCGACGTAACAGGACTATCAGCTTTTCTTTTAATGGCATAGTCAAGGATGACCCAATTCGAACGGCCTTCGAAGGGTCTGACTCATTTAAGGGTACTTGGATGAGCTCTTCTATAGGCTGACCACGGCCGGGAGATTCGTCACGTGGATTCAGGGTTTCTATCGTCGCGACCTCCGTAGGTGCTCGCAGGGCAGTAACATAACATCGTCGAGCGTCGTGTTAGTCTCCTTTGACTACCCCGATGTCGTTTTCAGTCGGGAACTTCATGGACAGGTGGTAGGTTGAGATGATGGCTCGAAGGAGATAGAGGTAAGGTCGACCGAGAATAGCATTGTAGACTGAAGACTGATCGACTATTAAAAAGTTGACCATAACAGTGGCTTGACTCGACGCTTCCCAGCAGTGAGTGGGAGGTAAATCGCTCCCTTGGGAAGGACTTGTCTACCTGAAAATCCAATCAACAGAGTTCTTACGGACCTCAGATCCAATCGTTCGGTGCCCATTTTGTCGAATGCTTGTGTTAACAGTACTTCCGCAGATAAGCCCGTGTCGATAAGAACTCTGAAGATTCGGCGATTCGCGATAGTGACAGTGACGACTAAAGCGTCATCATGGGGATGATGAATGCCCTTAGCGTCTTCCTCTGTGAATCTACCGCGAACTTTTCGAGCTTTCTTTCCTTTGGAGGCCGAGCTAAAACCATGATCTCGGACTCAGGCCGATCAATATTCCTTGCATGCTTTTTTCGGGCATTACCTGAATCTCCTCCACCCAAATGGCCACCGATATTAGTTCAGATATCCTCAATGGACCTGTTATGTTTGGGTGTTCTTCCGTATTCTGGCTCCAGGATAGACATGCTCGCTGAGATGGCCTTCTCGGAGGACGGGGATTGCGTCCTACCCCCGCCCTCCGACGTAATCCGTCTGGGCAGGGCTCTGTGGAGCCCATCGTGATGTAACTGTTTTATCCTGCCGTCCAATGATTTTTTCAGAAAATTTTAATAACTGAACCAAAAAATAACGCAGGTCCAAGGCTTGAGTGGACCACAAAGTGGGGATTGTACGTCCACCATTAAAAGCTTCTGGAGAGCCAGAGAAGTTTCGTGATTTGTGTTTTCACGTTATCCACGTCTACGTGACCTTATGATAGGTTTTATGGTAAAACACGTGGGCCCTTAGAAAGGTTTCAACGGTGGGTGTCATATCAGTGTAGGTTCCTTTGTGTGGTCCACTCAAGCCTTGGACCTGCCTCATGTTTTGGTTCACTTATTAAAATTTTCTGAAAAATCGTTGGACGCGAGATAAAACAGTTACATCACGGTGGGCTCCACGGAGCCCTGCCCGGACGGATTACCGTCGGGCGGGGGTAGGACGCAATCCGCGTCCCTTCTCGATGAGCCTTTCAATCTCCTCTTTAGATTATAATAATCGCTCATGTTGTGTCCATGATCACGATGGAAATGACAGTATTTGCCGTTATTCCGTCGGTTCGGGTTGCACGGAAGTCTATCTGGACAGTTGACAAATCATTCGCCTTTGATCTCCATTAATACCTGTTCTTGTGGCATGTTGAGCGGGGTGTATGTCGAAAATTTATGATCAAGTCGTTTTCCCGACCTACACTCATCACGAGATTGATCATCTTTCCGCTTTTTTCCATTAGCCGAGTCAGCTTCCTTTTTGGCTGGCTCTTTGGCTAGGATTTTTGCGTTTTGGGCGGCCTCGCGCAGGATGCGGGTTTCTTCGGCGTCTGCATACTTGTTTGATTGAGCCATGAACTCAGCTAGAGTAACGGGCAGGTTCTTGTCGAGAGATGCGAGAAATGGCTTGTCTCGGACACATTACATAATTGAATTGAGAGCTATCTCGTCCGAGTGTTTTCGAACTTGAAGCGATTTAAAATTAAAATGTTTGGTATAATCCTTAAGTAGCTCTCCCTCCTTTTGGACTATATTGTTCAGATGCGCAGATGACTTCAGTTTTTTCTTCTTCCTCCAATGAAATTGGCAAGGAAAGCGTCACTGAGTTTGGTGAAGGAGCTGATTGACTTTGGTTTAACTGTTTGAACCAAAGTTGCGCTACGTCGGCTAAAGTGAGAGAAAACGGTCGACACATCACAATGTCCGAGGTATCATGCAACTCCATGTAAGTCCGGAAGGACTCAACGTGCTCGGTTGGATCGGTTTTACCAGTGAAGGGCGGGATCTGCGGAAGGCGGAATTGCTCCGATAACCGAGCTTTCATAATTTCCTCTGTGAATGGGGACGCCTTTGCCTTGGATGCCATTGGATTGGTGTAACGGTTCTGCTTCATATCAGCGATCTCTTCTTGCACTTCCCTCTTGAAGTCCTGGAGGTCAGCTTTCCAGGGTTCGTTACTCTCTGTCGTTCCCTTGACCGGTGGCCTGCTGCGCCTTCTCCGATCTTTTCATGTCGGAGATCAGTGGTAGGTAGTGGGGCGGTCTCAGAATGAGCGGGTGCTGGCTCGGATGGACCAAGGTGCTGACTTTGCTAAGGAACAGATCGCGGAGCGACAAGCTGAGGGTCGACAAATTGTCGTGGGACGTTCGTCGCTTAACCATCGTTGTGCCGAGGCATCTGAACTTGGTGACAATGAATTTATTTCAGCATTTGTTTCATGAAGTTCATATCGGTCCTAAGCTCTTGGAATTCCCTATCTAATCGACCATTCCCTCAGTTCTGCTGGGTATGCCTGGTCGAAGCAGAGTTTGCCGGATGGGCCACAGAACCTTGTGGGTTGACAGGTTGGTTCTGGCCCCCCTGGGTTCCGTTCGTACCCGGTAGCCCTTCGGTTGCGGGGGATCTAGTGACAACGACATCATTCCGTTCATCTTAAGCGGTTCTCCTAGTTCTCGCCATTGGAACCTGTTTGAAACTTCTGGATAAAGCCTGAAAAATGACTTTTCGTTTCGTTTCCCATAGACGGCGTCAAACTGTTGATGCTGTTTTTGGTTTGCCTCTTTTATGACCTTGAAATCTGCACACACGTAAGAAGGGAAAGGTGACCCTGGTCTTGCCAGGGGATTCTCCGATGCTAAAGTCAGAATCTGGGTCTCTCTTAAAAGGTTTTTAAGGCAAGAGTTTTTGCATACCTTCTATTATGTAGATCTTTGTATATATAATGGTGTCGTACCCTGTAGGGCTTTCGTATTCCTTAGAGAAAATCTCGTAAAAATAGATTTCAATCTTCGGGGATCCATAATCCCTGCGTCTTCTTGATTTTCGGAGATTATTTCTTTATCTTCCGAAGATCTCGGGCAGAATCCTGAGTTTTAGTAAATAACTTCTGAACATGGAGCAATATAAAGCTCGGCCGATGCTTATCTTTTCACATGGTTGTGCTGAGATAAACTCTACGGCTAATTCTCCGCTTACTTCATTGGCTGACTCAACCCTTAGGTCAGACTGAAGTTCGGGCGGCTCTAGGACCGACTGATCTTATTTAGTCGGTTTAGGCTTTCCTCGGAAAGGCTTCAATCGGGCCTTGAGGTGCACTTCTTTTGAGGTTTCACTTTATGGCTCGGGACGCTTTCCTCTAAAAGGCTTTCCTCTCCATTTAGCGCCCTTATGGATTTTGGGTTTTATCCGGACTCGACATCCAACGAGTCCGAGCCATTGCTACAATACTCTTCCACTCTTTTGGCCGACTCAAGGACTTGTCATATTTTTTCCCCAACATAGGTCTCTGTAAATTAACTTTATTCAGACTTTTTTTAATCAATAATATCAATAATTTATCGTTTTTTGAAAAATTTCTCTTTGTATAGATTGAAGAGATATTTTAAGAAAAAGACGGTGATCTCCTCTTTTATCTATTTGCCTACAATGGTAGACGGTTTGGACCGCCTATCCACCTGTCCTAGATGTATGTTTTATTGAGTGCAACTCTTTAGTTCCTCTATGCGAACGTAAATGAATAATGAGTGGCTCAAAGTTGAGCATTAAAATGAATTACTAGATAATTTTGTGAGATGATAGTAGATTTGATGATGAATTAATAAAAATAATTAAAAAATAATTTACCAAGTACAAAAATATCGTAAGAAACAGACCTATGAAAACTGAAATTTTCTACAATCACAAAGTCGTCAATGAACCAATAAACCAGGTAAGTTACCGATGAACTGGTAATCACTCAACTGATGTGAGTTGGAATCACTTGAAACCAAAGAGGAATCACTTTACTCTTTTTTCTCCCGAGCTTTGCAGGAAATTATGTTTTGTTATAACTCAGAACATGAATTCCTTTCTCATCGCAAAATAAATCCTTATATAGATTAATTACAATAACTCCTCTTAAATACATTAATCACAACTATCAGTTCCCAATACATGGAGCATCTTCCTTTCTAAGACAAGAAAATAAACTTCAAAATCATGCAAAATACTTTACCAAGATATACTTTAATTTCAAATTATTCACTTCTCTATGCATGTAATATGGTCCCACAGCCATGTATCATGAACGCATTTATGTTGAAATAATGGGTTGACTTTACTAGCTCGCCCACTGTGATGTATATTATTTATCCACAATATATCCCACCGTGATGTATGTTATTTATCCATGACTGTCCCTCTATTTTGAAATATTATTTTAAGACATTAGCCCAGAAAAGAGGCAAATAAGGCTCAAGTAGACCACACCTTAGAAAGCAGTGGGTATTAAGAGGCTACCATAAGAAGCTTTATCCACACTATCCATCTATTTTGAAGATTATTTTAGGGAATAATCCCAAAAGGAGGCGGATCCAAGGCTCAAGTGGACCACACCACAAGAAGTAGTGGGATTGAAAGCCTAGTCCGCCCCCATTTACCACAGTGGGCCCACAAAGCTCCTGACAAGACGGTCCGTCTCTAGGTGGTCCTTGGTGGGGGTAGTGCCTAGTCGCACGCTGTCAACGGGGCTTGGCATGGGGTTGGCCTTGGCCTAGAGTTTTGAACTGTTTCAGGCTGGGCCATCGGGCTAGCCCTATTCAAAATTCTGATTTTGCAGGCCCGAGCCTGGCCCATTGACACCCCTGTTTACCAGGTGCACTCCATCATGATTAGATAAATAAAAAATCAGATCCATCCAATCATAAGTGGCCACACATGAATATGGAGGTTTTGGGTCAGTTGGACATTGCTTTCCATGGTGTGGACCACCTGATGATTAGATCCTTTTGTGTGGTTGATCTGCTTATCACGATGGGTGCACCCGCTGACACACTACATGGTCCCACAATGCTCGATTCCACAGTATTTCAGAAAAAAATAAAAATAATAATAAAGTCATTTCCAAGAAGCAGACTTTAAAAATTGCAGCCATGGTCTGGTACCATCAGAAATATATCTAGGCAATTTACAGGGAAAAGGTGTCTACTTTGGGAAGGACACGAATTTTACCGTTGTATTGAGCCTACGCAGCAAAAAGCTTCGTGGGACTCACCATCATGCGAGTGTGACATCCACTCCGTTCATCATTTTCAGCTCATTTTAGGATGTCGGGATAAAAAATCAAGCCAATCGATCCTTCCTTATTCTCAGTATGATATGTATTTACCATCCAACCATTCATAAACTGAGCCCCACCAAGATGAAAGTAAAACCCAAATATCAACATGATACAAGATTTCCATGAGCCTCAAGAAAGTTTCACCCAACTTTTCCCAGTGGTGTGGCCGACCTGATGTTTATATCAGCCTGATCATTGAGCTCATGTACTAGTATGAGTTGGTGTCAAATGATGTACGGAACGGATGCCATCCACACATCACAATCAGCCCCACAGAGCTTCTTCTAGCAAGTGCTCCCTACAACAGTTGTATGATAGTTACGTCCATACATAACGTCGAGAAATCGCGAACATACCGCCAAATCTCTTGATGGCAAGGAAGACTTAGTGGAGGGCATGATTCGTACACACGCACTGAAATGACCGTCGAAATAGTGGGTCAGAAACCAACAACCACAATGAAATGATATCCTATGGCCATTGGTCATCTAAGTCAGTCCGATTTTAAGATTACAGCCTATCCACGGTGGATCTCACAAATTGAACGGCTTAATTTGAGTTTCATGTATCCACGTGTACAATATCTGAATGAATGCGTATTACCATCACACTCTGCCAGAGCATCAAATAACTCAACCTTACACATGGTGCTTCTAGAAGGTTGAAGATAATTAAATCTAAACAATAGGACGGCTTAATTTGTGAGGCCCACTTGATTTTTTAAAATGGCTATGGTTAGAACTTAAATTAGGTATTTAATCCCCTGGAATAATTTAAGAAAGGTGACATTTTGCATTAGGTGGATCACCTAAATAAAATAAATAAGGGAATGGTGATGTCCCAGTGTTACGTTGGCATTGTCCAAAATACTGACAAATATCCTCGAGATACCAATCAAACAATATTATTATTTTAATACTATGACTTTTCAAGACTATCATGATATCATCCCCGAAATGATTTATTTTCAAATAATTCATTAGATGCTTATTTATTTATTTATTTATAAGAATTTTTTAAAATCTTTAGCAAGATTTTTCCTATGATAAATAGGAAATACGTACAGAAGTGATTTTTTACAGTAAAATTTTTTAGATGTGATTTTAACAAATAATGCTTTGATGAATTGAAACTATAAAGTGTAAAGTTTTATGTGAAATTGAAAGGATTAATGATTATATTGGTCATTGATGTAGAGCGGGTCGCGGACAATTACATGGCAAAGATGGATCAGAAAAGGCCCGGTCGGCGACAGAAGTGATCTGGACATCAGACCTTAAATCAGGCGTATCTTGCAATCCGAGATGAGTTAGCCGATGAAAAATATATGATTTTGGGGTAGAACGAGCTACTTTAGCCAACCAACCCTGTTGCCGGGTTGCAACGCTCGGAATTGCAAAAAACCCCTGATTTAACGGTCGTTTCCCTATTTCAATTTCGTTTTTACTATAAATAGTAAGTTTTAGTTTGCCTATAACTCTTCATCCGTCGGGCTTTAGGAGTTGCGCCCAACGTGAAAAGAGCTTAGAATAATTAGGAGAACGGGTTGGTGAAGCCAAATAGGACACTTACTATTTTTGGCCGAAAACCTTGCGCACTAGTAGACATCACGACCGTCTATAAATAGTAAGTTTACTATTTATAGTAAGTCGCGAATTCTAGGAGTCCTAGTTTTAGTTTGATTCCGATTTCTTTTTCATTGCTTAGTATCCTTATTTAAAGGGTTGTGAACTCCTTTTTATTCATTCATTAATCTATTTTGAATTTATTTAGAATTTATTTCTATTTTCTGCTCTCTTTTCTCGTGGAGTCGAGAAAGTCTCTGTGAGGAGTCCAGAGAGTTCCGTGGATTCGGAATAGTTATCCGCTTGAGGAAAACGGTGCTCGACCTCACGTCCTCCCCTACGTCAGTCATGGAGTTTTATTTTATTTTATTTTAATTTATACACGCACACATACCCCCCACACACTCTCGCCATAGTGGGATTTCACTACCTAGGAATACCCGAACTCTTGACCAGGTGTTGAAACTCCTGAGAGTCTACCACCGGAGCAAGAGTAAAGATCCTGGTCATGGAAATCTAATTGTAAATCTAGTTATTTGAATTAAAAACCAAACCTAATTAGAGGTCATTGCTAGAAGCAGTTGTAAGTCTTCTACACTTTACACCTTTTAAATAAGTAGATTGAAATAAAGACTTCTAAGCCTTTACTTGATTTTAACTTTAGTAGGACCCATGAATTTAACACATCGGTATGTCATATCATGATATCCAATCCTTAGGAAAATCTAAATGGTTAAACAATTAGACTCACTTTATAGAAATGAGCTTTTCAAACGATGAGCTGATCCATGCCCTCGTCTATCTAAAGGTAGAATTGGGCCCATGTGGCATATGTTTTACATCTATCTCATCCAACGGATGTACTACATGTTCATGATCAGAAGAAACAAAAATTAGGCATATCGAATCATCACAAGGGCCACGCGCAAAATTAAATTGTTTGAGTGCCATACAAAGTTTTAAATGTTGTGGCCCACCTGATGATGGGATATCATCTACATTGTTTTTTTTTTTTTTTCCTGATCATCATTCTAGGATGCACTTATTGGACGGGTTCAATGCCATACATATATACACCACGTTATCCCCAAAATTTCTTGATGTTACCACATATATAGGAAAAAAGAAAAAGCATTTGTGGATCATTTCAAGCTTCGAAAGGGTTTCACAAAGGTTTCTTTGGTAAAATCAGAGGGGCTGCGGAATTTTGTCATAAAAATTCCCAACTTGTTTAGATTTAAAAATAAGCTGAAAATTCTGTAAAATGAGATTTGTTACTGACCCTCTAAGCTTTTAGTTTAGAGGGGATGGCCAATCATGATCCGGACTAACCATTATTTTAATTTGACCAGTGGAGGATCATGACAGTCCGTATTTTCTTCTCTCAACATGTTTAACCCCCGCAATAAATATTGCCAGGATTATGAAAATATCAGCAGTTTTAAATTTCCATGTGAAATATTTCAATATTAATGTGAATATTATTAAGGGTGACAAGAAGTGACCCCACCCACCAACCTCACTTAGACCCAACCTGTAAAGTCAAGGTTAATTTGAGTTGTCCATTTCATACATGAGTTGGGTATGTGTTGTTATTTGTCAGCTTGAAATTAAATGGATTGAATTTGGGTTTGCTAAGCTAGACATACGGATCACGATGTGGTTTACGCCTTGCCTCATTTATATACATGTTTAAAAATCATGAACTTAATTAAAATATTCTTAATTTAAATTATAGTAAGGATTTGATTTTATTGATTAAAAGTTTTAAACATGTTGATGTTGTTTACACCTATTTTCGGTGTCGTGATGTGGATCAATGTAAATCTGTCATGTGTTGATGCTACGGGTTTGGTACTCACGTAAATTTTACTCGCACTTGAAGATATGTTCAACAGATTTTCCTTCGATGATACACGTTCTATTATTATGCATATGCATATACCTTTACACATGCTTTTAAGGGAGTGAATCAGCATATGCAATATGGCCACGATTAGCGAGCCAATTAATGTGTTAGTGTGCCCAGTATGTCTATAAAGACCCACTGAGAGTGTGTGTGAATCCTATCACGGATCTAGTTACGATATACTCGGTAAAACCATCTCTCATCGTCCTTTTAAAATGAGAGATTTCCTTAGAGATGTTCGAAGAGTTTGCAAAGACTTCGAAGATCCCCAATGTCCGAACATCGAACTGATATCTAAGTGAATCCAGTTGTTGTTGGAATCCAAATAAGGAGAGTGAACATCGAATCGGGTCCTGAGCCATACAATAATTGGAATTAAGATAATGTGAAAGCTTAATAAAAGATTAGATCTAACTCGTCCGATAACATATCAGTATCAGTTGGCTCAGTCCATCTAATCTTTCCAGTACTCCAAACC
Source organism: Magnolia officinalis (assembly GCA_021015155.1). Lineage (NCBI taxonomy): Eukaryota > Viridiplantae > Streptophyta > Magnoliopsida > Magnoliales > Magnoliaceae > Magnolia > Magnolia officinalis. Next base: position 125,007,146 of record JAJHSJ010000001.1, on the reverse strand, counting down.
ATTAAGGAACGAGAGTTCAAGTTAAATGCAGGAGGTGGTTTGATTGGGCCATCTAGATGCATGATCATGAATAGTTTGAGGTTTGGGATCAGAGACGCTCTACTAATTGATCCGAAATCTGATTAGTTTGAGGTTTGGGATCAAAGACGCTCTCCTAATTGAACTCTAAACTCCCCAAAACCCTACCCGTCCCTCACTACCCGCGCGCGTGGAATTAGCTAGCCCTCCGATGTTTATTATCTATTTTTATTCTCTGATGGATTCAACTGAGAGAGTTCTACATTTTCAGAGCGTTTCGATCCTGCAAGGAAGATGCCGAATCTGAACTCGGAGTTTTCTCCTCACAGAGCTGGTAAATGCAATCCTCTTCTTCTTTGTTCAGTTCTTAGTTGGTTTTAGTTTCAGTAATTCTGTCCCACCTGCACATGTTAGTGTCCCATTATGTGATTTTGCTAACTTGCGCCCTTGAAGATCTCAGGTAGAACTTTGTGAGAGAGAGGTTAATTCCAATTCATTGTGTGATGAACCAGTATTGTTGCATTGCCACTCTACACAGCTAGCGGTATACATGGTCAATCCCTGCTGTCTATCAAGGGGGCCTTACTGTGTATTGTCCACAGTAAAGAAATGCAGTGCCCTTAATCCCTATCTGTTTCAACTTTGCCCATCAAATGGAAAGTGAAAATAGAAGAAAATGGTTAGTAGTTTACATTCAAGTGGGAAACATCCATGAATCAGGAGGCTAGAATCAAGGTGTCAAAAAAATGGACCGATCCGAACCTTACCCAATCCGATCCGACTCGGTTTTCATGACCGAGTCGGACTCGGATCAATTCAGGCCAGCATGGGTTAGGTCGGTTCGAGTTAGATGACCCAGACTCGGACCCGAATCGGACCGAGTTCGGGTTAGGCCATGTAGAACTCGGACCGAGTCGAGTTGGACGTAACTCGGTCGATGCCCGACTCTAGTTATGTAGGACCAAAGCCTATCTCTATGTGCAGAAGGGAATTACACTTACCAAAAGTATAAGCTATGCAGGCCCTTAACTTGCTATGCTTTTGAAATCCAATTAAATCACTAGTTGTAAACCTAATTTTGGACGCAGGTTAAAAAAAAAAAATCAACTCCATCTTAGAAACAGTATACAAGGCAACGCCACCCTCCAAACCGTTTCCCTCAGTGGGGCCCACTTGAATCATGGATTATCTTGAAATTTGGGCCCCATGCCTAAACATTTTTTGGCATCTAATGTTTTGAGTGGATTTCATATAATCATTATAGTGGGCCTATAAAATATCAATGGTGGACATCTCTCTCCCAACTATTTCATTTGGTGTACCTATTTGTTGTACCTATTTGAATCACGGGCTAGCTTGAGTTTTTTGCCATGGGCCTAATATCAGATTTTATATATAATGGTTTGGGTGGATTGGATTTCACATACAAATCATGGTGGGCCCCTCCAAAAATTGGCGGTGGCATCCCTCTTGCGACTGTTTGAAGGAATTTCAACTTTGCATATATTTAAGAAATTATAGGACACACTCCCACCACCACCAAGATATGTATGTGAAATCTATTCTAACCATTAGATGTGTAATCCCATGTTAGGCCCAAGGCAAAAAAATTAGGTTGCCCTGTGATTCCCATGGGCCATACCAAAGAAAATATTCAGAAAAGAGATGTTCATAGCCCACGGTGATTATTATAAAAAAAATCCACTCCAACCATTAGATGGCATAAAAACATTTAGGCTAAGGGCTTAAAAATCAGGACAATCCGTGATTTAGGTGATTCATACTGAGGGAAATAGTTTCGAGGGTGGCCATCACCCCCATACACTCTTTTCTAATATTACGGTCCACTTGAATCACAAATGGAATTCATTCTTTAGTGTATGCCTAAAATTGGTTACAGAGTAGATTTTGGAAACATAACACTGGTTCCCACCCCATGCAATCAATTGATCCCTTTTGCTACCACGGACCATTGGGATGCGAGTAGATTAGGTCGAGTCATGGTGTTATTGTTTTTGGTCAGCTATAATCGTGGGACCACCTTGATGTAGTTGTTGTATATCCACTCCATCTATCTATTTTTCCAGCTCATTTTAGAGCATGAGACTAAAAATGATGCAGATCCAAATCTTAAGTAGACCAGACCACAAGAAATATTAATGATCGAAAGCAGACCATTAAAAACTTCTTAGAGCACACCTTAATGCTTTTTGCCATCCAACTTATTAAAAGGTCACATAGACCTGAATAAAGAAAAATTAAAAATATCAACTAATCGAAAACTTTTGCAGCCCAAAAAAAACTTTTATTGGTCAATCACCATTGCTTCCCATGGTGTGGCCTGCTTGAGATTTGGATCTACTTCATTTTAGGCCCATGCCCTCAAATTAGATAGAAAAATAGATGGATTGTGGATATACCACACATACATCAAGGTGTCTTCACAAGCAAAATACTAACATGCTAACACGAGTAGGTGATGTGATTTTAGTGATTTTATTAGAGTACATGCTTGGCCCATTTGCAAGTGGTTGCAACTAGCCTCCACGTGATAGGATGGATGAAAATGGATGCGTGTAAAAACATCTTTCTACCGGCCCATATAAATTAGGAAGCATCATTTCGTAAATATAAGCTTTTAAGGCATTTAATAGTAAAATAAATATTTAAGAGAATTTTTTAAATAAAAATCCTATTTTCTATACAATGTTTTAAATTTTAGTTTATTTTTTATATTTTAATTAAATGAGTCCAGCAATTTGAATTAACCCACTAATGCATAGATTAAGATTTTTAACTCAATAAATGAGTTGGATTTTAGTTGGACCCATCCCTGTTATAACCCCACCCAATTCAACCTAACTTATGGCATACCTAAATATTATTTAAAACTTCAATAACTCACAGATAATTATATATCTAAAAGAGATTTTTATGAGGTGATACTTAATTTAATATATATATATATATATATATATATATATATATTATATATATATTATATATATATATATATATAAAGGAATGTTATTGGAAATTCTTTTTCTTAAAAAGTAATAAGTAGATAATACTGAAACTCATGATATGTGTATGACATCTAACTTATTAAACAGATATACTCATCTATTATAACCAATCTATCCCAAAATATTCCAAAATGAATCACTAAATGGGCTGCAAATAAATTTTAAAACTTTTAGGTAGTGTATATATATGATTTTTTTTTTTTTAATTATTATTTTTAATGGTGAGACTGTCTTATGTTACATCTTTTGTATTCTAAGAATCATGGCAAATACATTTAGTGGAGCCCTTCACATACAATTTTCCCATGCACTCCACCACATAGAACTATATATATAGTCGAGCTCATGGGAACTCCCATGAGGTCGTGTTGTGTGGGCCCACTGTGATGCGTGTCGAACATCCACCCCATCAGTCAGATGCATCATTCCATGGTGGGCCTCGGGCTTAAAACTCAAGTCAATCCAAGACTTTTTGGGTCACACCACGTACAAAAGTTGAGAGGGGTTATCCTCCTAGTAAAATATTCATAATCATTTTTTTGGGCCTACTGAGATGTAGTTCACAAATCCAGTCCATCTATTATGTGTGTCCCACTTGTATGAGGGGTCAGACCAAGTTTCAGATGCATCTAAATTTCAGGTGAGCCCCACCAAGTGCTTTTATATGTTTTAGTCATGTCTTCACATTGTTTATGAGTGGTGGTATGGCCCACCTGAGTTCCGTATACGCCTCATTTTTGGATATCCCTTAATTTAAAGAATACCCATCAAATGCACGGTGTTGATGCTCACGCGACATGCATTACGGTGGGGCCCACACAGCTCAACCTCATGGAAAGTTCTCATGAGCTCCACTATATATATATATATATATATATATATATATATATATATATATATATATATATATATATATATATATGGGTAAAGTTACAATGCGCTCAAGCTGATTTTAATGCCCATGATGTCGACCTGTGTGGGCCTCACCGTGATGCGTTTCGAACATCTACACCATCAGTTAGATGCACCATTCATCGTGGGCCTAGATCTCAAAAATCAAGTCAATCTGTGACTTGTGTGGGCCACACCACATACAGAAGTGGAGAGGGGCCGTGCACCATTAAAACATTCATAATCATTTTTTGGGCCCACCGAGATGTGGTTTGCAAATCCAGCCCATCCATTATGTGTGTCCCACTTGGATGGGGGTTCAGACCAAGTTTCAGCAGCATTCAAAACTCAGGTGGGCCCCACCAAGCACTTTTATATGTTTTTGGCATGTCTTCACATGATTTTAGATGGTCTGACTCACCTGAGTTCTGTATACGGCTGATTTTTGGATATCCTATAATTTAAAGGAGACCCATCAAATGCACGGTGTTGATAGTCGACACACATCACGGTGATGCCCACACAGCTCAACTTCATGGAGGTTAAAATCAGCTCGAGGGCATAATATATTTTATATATATATATATATATATATATGGGAAAAGGTACTATGCGCTCGACCTCGCGATAAGCTCCCGTGAGGTCGAGCTGTGTGGGCCCCACCGTGATATGTTTTGACCATCAACACCGTGCATTTGATGAGTCCCCTTTAAATTATGGGATATCCCAAAAATCAGCCGTATACGGAACTTAGGTGGGCCATATCATCTAAAATTATGTGAAGACACCGTTAAAACATATAAAAGCACTTGGTGGGGCCCACCTGAGTTTTGCATGCGCCTGAAACTTGGTCTGAACCCTCATTCAAGTGGGACACACATAATGGATGGGCTGGATTTGCAAACCACATCTCGGTGGGCCTTCAAAAATGGTTATGAATATTTTAATGGTGCACAGTCCCTCTCCACTTCTGTATGTGGTGTGGCCCACACAAGTCACGGATTGACTTGATTTTTGAGACATAGGCCCACGCTGGAATGTTGCATCTGACTGATGGGGTAGATGTTCGAAACGCATCACGGTGGGGCCCACACAGCTTGACCTCATGGGACGGACTCGTGAGGTCGAGCACATGGTACCTTTTCCATATATATATATATATATATATCTTCCAATAACATCGCTAGAGCCGGCCCTATATTGAAAATCTCCCGAGAAATTCGCCAAAACCATATTTATCACTATGGTTCACGCCAGTCGAAATTTCTTGGCCGTACATCGTCCCAAACAATTCCAATGGAAGGATCGCCCTGTCCATATTCCCTGTCTGGCAGTATTGTACTGAGTGCATCCGACTGACGACACTCGTTCGTTACCGGCATCTTAGACCAAATGGACGGCCTATATTTGTGATGAGGTTCGGATAGGGCAGTGGCAGGTTTTCACCCCTGGATTGCATATTCGAAATGACATGAACCGTCCATGTCGTCCTTGCTACCCTATGAAACATAAGAAATGATATTATATCATGTTTCATTGACGATCCTGACCTTTGAATCTTCAATTGAACATGAGCCATTAATATTATCTCTCTACGCAATCACCTGTTTAATAAATGCTTCAGACAATGGCCCGAGCACCGTACCATAGTATGTACGGAGGCACCGTAACCTAACAGGGTAGGTGACTATCATAGATATACGTCCAAAAGGATCAGTTAAATTTACATTTATCAGGGGATTGATCATGGGGCCGTTTGGTAGAAAACAAATGACGATTTTGACAGGTTTTGGGCCCATTGAAAATGCATGGAAAGTAAACCATGATGTAAGTGCGACCCTATACTGACAGCACCTCATGGTTAGTAGCGGATATTTATTTATTTATTATTATTATTATTATTATTTTATTAGTTGGTAGGTACACCCCACTGTTAGCCACCCCCACTAGGAATCGATATCAAGACCTCAGGGTTGAAACGAGGTATCTTTCACTTAGTCTACCACTTGGGCTAGGTGTCACCCGGGTAACACCTTAATGGGTGTTACTCTTATCGTGTGGGGTCTAGTTTGATGAATCATTTGTATATCCATGCCGTCAATCCGTTTTTTTCTGCTTATTTTAAGACATTATGCCACAACTTAAGTGGATCCAAATCTCCAGTGGACCACACCACTGGAAAAAAGTGTTGAATGACCACTAAAAGCTCTTTTGTGGGCCACAAAGGTTTTTTTTTTTTTTTTTTAAAAAAATCAAACTGATCTTTAAAATTTTCCATTCATCCAGGTCTGGTTGACCTCATCAACGGGTTGGATGGCAAATAAACATCATATCTGCCTATGGTGGGCATTGGAAAGTTTTTAGTGGTGTGCGTTCGATTTCCACTGTTTCCTGTGGTGTGGTCCAGCTGGGACTTGGATCTTCTTAATTTTTGAGAAAACATACTAAAATGGGCTGTAAAAATGGATCGACAACACAGATACAATACATCATCAAGGCGAGTCCCACATACTAAGGGATTAGGTGAGATGGGATTCATAAAAACATAGATTAGGTGGGATGGGATTGTCCCTTGTTACTATGGATAAGCCTACTGGGCCTAAAAATAGCATATCTCTAAAACTTACGTGGCCTCCAAAGAAGTTTTCAAACCCAACCCCTCTCGGTGTGACCACAAGCAACTCCAACCTACTTCATTTTTTTAAAATTTTTTACAGCACGCACACACTCACGCCAAGGCGGAATTTCACCACCCATGAGGTACTCGAACCGTTGACCCGGTGTGTTAAACTCCTGAGAGTCTACCACCGGAGTAAGAGTAAGGACGCGCCAGCCTACTTCATTTGTTTACTGTTATATTTAAGAAGGAGAGGGTAGATCCGCTACAAAGCTTTGTAGATTGAGCTTAACCTACCATGCAATATACGGGGTCCACCATAATTTTTACGGGCGGATTGGATGTCATGTAAAATTATGGTGGACCCCATAGATTGCATTGTAGGTTCAGCTCAATCTACGGGGTCCACCATAATTTTACATGACATCCAATCCGCCCATCATGTGGGCCCTCTCATATTTTCCTTGCATCCCGAAAATCAGGCCAATTGAAAACTGATTTGGGCCATTTCAAAGGGAATAGTTAGAATAGGGATGCCCGACCATTAAAAAAAAAATTACAGATTGTGTGGGGGCACCATGATTTTTTATATGCCATCCAATCCATACAGGTGTTTTACCTTACCAGGATGAATGTACACCCAAAGATCAGGACATTAGAAAAACTCATATGGGCCACACCGAGTGATTTTAGAAGTTTTAGGCATGATTTTACATGGTGGCCCACCTGAGTTTTGGGTCAGTCGGATTTTAGGCTTCAAGAAGAAAATGAAGTTGCTGACATGAATAAAGGATTGGATGTCATGTACACATGATAGTGGGACCACGCATCGCGTTGTATGTTTAATCCTAACCTACAAAGCTTTGTAGTGGATCCAGCCTTCAGGAGAGAAATGTAAGCCTGAGCCCGTCGCACGTGTTGGCATGTGGGCATGCGAATCTAATCTCTAATCTGTACTAACCTTTAGTACTACTATCATGTTTAATACATGATGGGAAATAAGGTGGTCCACGAGTAGGTTATGTTTTAAATGATGGTGATGACGTGGAGGTTTTAGATAAGAGATCTTAAGGCTCCCACCCACATTGATCTCTCATCACCACCGGTTTCGTAATGGGAACAGATAGGACATTATAGCTGATGCTCCCACTGATGTTGTTGCCAACTCCTCTGTAATTACAACCACCTTTATTATTAAATATCACGTCTTGCTGACGTGACACGTGATTATGAAATCGGGATCATTCATCAGGTGGGCATTTTTATAGATGTTCATCGGTCCCAAAAATCATGTAGGCCTACTAACTAGCGGTGTCGTACGTGTAAAATTAAGTGGGTTGTTAAAGAAGGATAACTGTCCGTTCATCCGTACGTGTTGGTCCACATGATGGGTGGGCGCGCATGCCTGATATTCAGACGAGCGGTCGTTCTGGGTGGGCGGACATGATGGGTGGGCGCGCGCTGCACCACTCTAAGCTTCACAATATATGGATGCAGAAAAACTCTTGGCATCCTCAACTAGGCCACTTATCATAATAGTTCATCGCTGAAAATATCACCTGCGGTCTAATATACTCCAAGGCTGCCGCCTATGATGCACATGAAAAAGTGAGTAAAAAAGACCTCATTATCCACTTCGTTAGATGTATGCCAATGTCCATCCGACTCACTGATAGTAGACTCATTTACGTGCCGATCAGACTCAACCTAACTTAAAGCTCACTACTTTAAGGTAGATAAAATTAGACATATTTTCAATGACCACGATACAGTGAGAAACGCGGCATATTGGTATTTGGCATTTGGTCTCCACATTGAAACATCCTATTGATACCATAGAATGTCTTAATTTTCAATTAGGACGGTAGGGTCCAACATTATGTGTGCATGACATCCACTTCATCCATCATGTGCCTTACTTTGGACACCAAAATTCAAGCCGATCCTAACGTAGGGATGAGCGTGATGAGGTCAATCACTGTCTTCCTCAAGGATAACTACTCCTAATCTATGGAGCTCCTCTGCACTCATCACAAGGACTTCTCAAATCCACAAGAAAAAAAATAAGGAAAATAGAAAATAAATTCTATAAAATTCCTATTTTAATTGACAAATGAATAAATGAATTTACACCCCCCTTCAAATGAGCTATGGAAGAAGTTTCAAAATTAAACTATGACTAAAACTTTTAGAATTCACAACTTACCATAAATATTTAACTTATTATTTATAGATAATAATGATGTCTACTAGTGCACATGGTTTTCAGCCAAAAATAATAAGCATCCAATTTTAAGCTGAACCATAATGTCATCCTAATTATTCTAAGCACTTTTCATGTTGGGTGGCTAAAGTAGCTCGTCCTGCTCTAAAATCATAGATGGTATATTTGATAACTCAAACCCCATTTTAAGTGGATCACCTCCGCTTCCGATTGGGCCTTTTGTAATGCATGTTGACCATGAAACTGTTCGCATTAGATCCATAACTCAGGTGGGCCACACCATGCAAATTCATGAATAAAATCATGTAGTGTGACCCACTAGAGCTTCAGAATGGCCTGACTTTTTACATGTCCGTTCATCCTGGTAGGGGTCATCTTATGAGTGGATTGGATTGCATATGAAAGAAAACGGTGGGGGCCACAAAATTCGGAAGTTTTTTTTAAATTTTTTTTAAAAATTTTTTTTTATTTTACGGTGGACGCCCCCATCCCAGCTGTTACACGTGGTGTTATTTCGGATCGGTCTGATTTTCTTGGATATGCGGTGAACTTGAACAGTGAAGATCTTATGATGGAACGAATGTGGGCCCACCCATGTTGCTATAGAACAACTTTTATTCTCCATCCAACTCTGTTAGAAGGATGATTCTGCAAACAACTACTATTAGGTTGTATTAATAGTAATGCATTGCTGGGAGAGATTTTTTTATTGTCTCACCTCTAGGAAAGTGGGTCATATTGTATTATTTTGAAATTTCACATGGGATTCTACGTAGGGGGCCATCATTGTCTGGATTCCCGACCAGGCCTTTAAGTACGAGATCGACGACTATAATTCGAAGGATTCGATCTCTTGATTTGATTGGTTTAATCTCCCAACAGAAGAGAAATTACACGGAAACGATCAAAAAGCAAATGATATCAACAATGCAAGACATGGCCCATCCGAACATACAATAGTCGCAGATGGGTTCTTCCACCCCAACCACCGTCCTAGACTCCTGGGTCAAAGTCTAAAAATGCGGAACCATCAAAGGAATGGGAAGCGCATTGGGTGGGGTGCCACACACCACCCACCTCGGTGGTGTATTGACGTCACCAAGTTCTATGGGGATGTATGTTTTATATCCACACCGTCTATCCATTTTGAGGGATCATTTTAGGGCATCAGCACAAGAATACAGCATATCCAAAGCTCAAATAGACCACACAAGAGAAAGCAGTGGATATTGAATGCCTACCATTGAAATCTTCTTGGGGCCACAGAAGTTTCGGATCAAGCTGATATTTGTGTTTTCCCCTCATCCCAGTCCGTGTGACCTTATGAACGGTTAGATGGCAAATAAACATCATGGTGGGGCCCTAGGAATGTTTCAATAGTGGGCCTCATTGTCCCACTTCTTTCTATGTTGTGGTCCAATTGAGCATTGGGTCTGCCTCATTTTTGGGTTCATGCCCTAAAATGATCTTGCAAAATGGATGGATGGTGTGGATATAACACATACATTATAGTGGTCCCACCAAACTTGGTGACATCAACACAGGCCGAGGTCGGTGGTGTGGGGCATACCACGCAATCCGCTTCGGTAAGGAATACATTAGAGGGCCCACAGGTGGGCCTACACATGTGAATAACGTGGTTTTAACTGGGCCCATTTCGTTGGGGTGGCCATATCAAATGGCTAGTCGTTCAATACTCCGTGAACTATGATGGATGATACTCAGGCACTAAGAAATTATACACTTGTCATGCTGTCACACCCACTGTAGATAATTGATCATCCCTACGTAAGATTTGTTTAACATCATCAACCTCTGCAGACACTTACTCGCCGAATTTGAACCTTTGCCTATTTTCATCTCAACCGTTTATAACAGTCCCCTAATCGACCACTTAGCTACTCAAATTATTCTTACTCTTGGTCCATGATCCATCTAAAGTGGGACTCACAATTTGGATGGTAAAACTTAGGTTACTTGTGTGCCACGTGTGCAATTTCTCAGAAGCTGTGTATCAACAATCAGTCAACCAGAGTACCAAAGTTTTTCTCATTCTCCCATTTACAAATTATTAAAGAGAAACAAGATTCAAAAAGATGGTAAGAGACACATGTAAAATACCTTCCAAATGCCATAATACATCATTTTCTATATGAATGAGATGAAAATATTCTAAAGCAAAGAACAAAGTAATGGTAAGAAAAAAGCAACAACTATTCTAGAGAGTTTTGAGTAATGGTGAGAAATATAATACAACTGTAAAACCTTTAGATGCCAAAGGGCCCATCACCCTTCTCCTAACTTATTGAAGAATATTAAAACCCCATCTCTTAAAATCTTATACACCACTTCACATTCTTCCCTGCTACACCACTCATCTATTATGGAACTACAACCACCCATCAGAGAATGTGAGGCTAATGCCTCTTCCTCCTCCACCTCTTCTTCTTCCTCCTCCTATCCATCCACCCATTTGGGGCCCACCATTCTTCATGGGCCAGGCCAAAATCCGATCGAAGCCACACAGAGAAGCTCCGAGCCGGCGATAAACGCGACCAAGAAGCGGGATCGAAGCAATGACAATGGTGGAAAGCATCTGACGTATCGCGGAGTACGGATGCGCAATTGGGGTAAATGGGTGTCGGAGATCCGCGAGCCAAGGAAAAAGTCGAGGATATGGCTCGGGACATTCCCCACGGCTGAGATGGCGGCACGAGCGCATGATGTTGCTGCGCTGACGATCAAGGGCCGAGCAGCGTTCCTCAATTTCCCCGAACTCGCAAATGACCTCCCCCGCCCTGCCTCTGCATCACCAAAGGACATCCAGGCCGCTGCTGCTAAAGCTGCAGCTACGACGTTCGATGAATTCAGGAGCCGCGAGAACGAGACAATGGTCACTCACTCCCCCACTCCCACCACCACTTCCGGCGACACCCAAGAATCTTCCGTTTCCCCATCGACGGGCGATGATGATACGCTCTTCGACCTGCCTGATCTCTTCCTTGATGTGGGCCACCTGACCAGTACGGCGGACGACTTCTACTACACTTCGCCGTGGCTTCCGGCCGGCGCCGACATAGGACTCCGGCTTGAAGAGCCTTTCTCATGGGACCACTACTAGTGCTACAGGGTACAAAGCTCAACGGTCATCCACACTAACTTGAATTTACCAATTTGGTTGAAGAATAGTACTCTCAAAAAAGGAACCCGAGCCAACGTCTCAATCCATGGATTTGAAGCCAACGGTCAAAAAAATCTACAATTGGGGTTGTTTTCCTGCCATTCCATTTTTTTTTTTCTACTACAACACATAAGATTTTGCACGGATTTGAAAAAGCAGGTTCTGTAAGTGTTCTTTGCTAACATGCGCTCCCAAGGTTATGCAGCTTAGCTTTCACCACCCCTGCACCATGTGATATACAATAAAATTCCACGTGTATATGATGAGTATTGGAATTTAGCTATTGCCTTTCCATTGGTGGAGTGTTGTAGGTTTCAGTGCATTTTTTCATGTGTTTCAGAGCTATTTATGGTATTATGGTAATGATGGCATCACAGCCCTTCCCTGTTTTAGTGGAATAATCTCATCAGTGCAAAATTGCAGTGCATGTGTACCAAATTAAGAGGGATCCATGGTGGAAGATTATAAGAGCCATGAAAATGCATTCAACCATCGTACAACCCAAGTTGCGGGGCCCACTCTAGATGGGCGTAGCCCTAAAGGTAGATTGGCTAGATGGTTCTGATATTTTGATCCTACACAATTCAATTCTCTGTTAAATATGGATTGCTGACTTCTTTTGTTTTTTCTTTTTCACCCATCAATTGTAAGTGGATTGCGTGGTGTGCAAAACACCACCAATCACCGTGGTATGTTGACATCACCAAGTTCTGTGGGCCCTATACATTATATTAACACCATCCATCCAATTTTCAAGATTATTTTAGGGCAAGGCCCTGAAACAGGAGGAAGATCCAAGTTCAAATAGACCACACCATAGACAGCTGTAGGGATAGTTATGCCCACCCACCATGATGTTTATTTTCCATTCAACTTGTTCATAAGTTTTAAGAGGTTGGAAAGAAGAGAAATTAAAAAATATTAACTTGATCGAAAACTCCCATGGTAACCGAGATGGTTTCAATTGTAAACGTTCAATCCCCACTGCTTTTTTGTGGTGTGGTCCAATTAAACTTGGATATCCTTATTTTTGGGGCCATGCCTTCTAAAACGATTTCAGAAAAGGGATGGGTGGTGTGGATATAACACATACATCATGGTGGGCCCATAGAACTTGGTAACATCAACCTACCACCGAAGTCATTGGTGTGTGTCACACCACGCAGTCCGCTTCCCCATCCATCAATTGTCTGTAAATCTTCCAGGTATTATGACTCTACAAGAGTTGGGCTATGATTTGGACGGTTTACTTTGAGGTACGTGAACACCACGTGTACAATTGTCTGCTGATGCTTACAGATCATCGCACAACGCGAGAGTTCCAAATTTTTTTTTTTTTCCAAATACTATTAAAATAAGGTCCCTGCAAACGTGGAAATTGAAATGGACCCCTCCATTGAGACAATATCTTTGACAAGTTGATGAATATTTTTTATTTTCTATTGTCTTAGTGAAACTGTAATAAACAGGTAAAGGATAGCCCATTAGAACCACACGAGCCACCCAAGTTTGAGTGGTACATGACATCACCATCACCATCACCATCACTTCCCTTCCTTATATGGTGCACTTCTCATATTTTTGCCACGTGTCTCAAGCCCATTGGTAACTTGGGCGATGCCCTATTTTAAAAATCCATCTCTTGATGCCTCATAAATCCAATGATTAGGGCTCAAGGATTTTAGGTTAGATTGTTAATAGTTAAAAACGTCAAGATTGTGGCTGAAATGCCTATAGATGAAGAGGAGTTAGAGGGTCTAGATGACCCGGATGCATCAGGTGTATGGTATGTAAAAGTGGAGCCCATGGCTAGATTATCTATACCATTGATCTGATTAGGTCCACCATGGATGTGAATGATAAAAAAAAAAAGAGTTCTAAATCCAATGATCCTACCTATCCAATCTTTGAACCTTGGGTGACTGATTGAGGGATTAGGATTTTCCCGATTACCATAATTCATAGGGCATCACTCATTCTTGGTGGGTCACATTAAAGCAACGGCTTAGATCACCAACAGTACACCATGCTTGTAAGGAGAGTGTGCAATATTGTTGCCTGGACGCCTAATCATGTTTTGAAATTCAATATTATGTGACCTTAATTAGAAAGAATGCTAATCAAGATTAGGGTGTGAATGATTGGGGTCCGACATGGGTCAACATCATCCAATCACCATATAGATTCTCAGATCATTGAGGCTCTATCTTGACTTATCTTAGTCAATTTGATGATAACCCAATTCATTATTTGCATAGATTAACAAGAAATCCAGCTGGGCGAAAAGCATGTTGTTTTACGCACGACAATACAAAGGAGATTTAATGATGGTAGATGTACTTATTAATCATGGGCTCACAGTAGACGGTAGATCACGGGCCACTATCTAGAAAGTCAAAACCATTTATAAAAATAATTAAAATAATTAATTAGATTTTGAGGAGAAAAAAAAATAAAAATCATATTTGTAATTTGTTATGAAAATCATGATGAAATGAGTCATATTGAGAAAAGAAAGCAGTGATCTAGTAGAACCAAAGCATCATTTCACAGGAAGTGTCTATGCAACCTTCCTTTCCTTTCTTTTAAGTTGTAAAGAAGTTCATGTGCTTTCGACCATGCTGTAAGATACTCGCATGCTTTTGATGCACGGCTCCTCTTTTGTTTTTGGTTGCCTTTGGGCCCCAAAGAAAGAAGCCTCATGTTAGCAAGAGAATATGAGTAATCTAAAAAGAATTAAAAAAGAAAAAAAAGACGAGAGAGAGAGAGAGAGAGAGAGAGCATGGTTTGGAATTCAAGAAAGGAAATATATAAGGAATGTGAACTGAGTACATTTGACTTGCTTGGGAATGTATTGCCATTGATATATAATCCCTTATATCTTTAGGGAATGTAACTTTGTTTCTAACCATCATTTTCATATGATTCTTCTCACTTTGCTTAAAGTGTTGCAAAATGATTGACATTCGCTACCGGCAGTGGCATTGCATGATTATCATATGGGGCACATCAAGTGCCACTTGGGCACGATTGCAATGTTGGATGCTCATGTGACTCACGCTGCCTACTGAAAAGATAAAAATGTGTTTTGGTCATTTAAGCGTGCATTCAAATGCACCCTTGAGTTGAATTTTCAAACGTTGAGTTTAAATCATGGGAAAATGTTGAAAATTAGCAAATCCGATAGAATTATGAGGAATAGCCCTTGAATTGAAATTTATGTTACATTTTGTTCCATCATGGATTGCAATATGGAGCCCAAACGCTCCATATGAATGCCAAGGACTGAAATTTCAATTTGGTTATTTCTACCTTCTTAATATTTCATTGCGAAATTGTGGAATAATATTTGGAACTCAAATAACATATGATAGAATTGATTCTACCTTAGAGTAATAATTGCAATTCAATTGGATAGTGCATCCAAACACACCCTGAGATCTGGTTGTGAGTGTAGTTAGCTACTTAGCCAGTTTCAATATGTCATGGCACCCGAAACAGGCTTATGAAACGTATGTGGTCCTAGAATGCCTAATGTACGGATATTTCATTGATATTGACATTTTGAATCTTTTTCGGAGAGTTTTTTGTACCATTCTGCAGAATTCCTCGGGGAGGTTGTGATCGGTATGTTTGATAAGCAACAGACATCCGTCTCTCAATAGTCAAAGCATGGCAATGGAGGCAGTGGATAGACCATCCATGTAGCGAATCTTACATGTGACTGTCCCATGGTTGAAAATCAGATGTAGAGTGGGTCACGGATAATTTCATGGAGGCCCAATCGGAGACATAGATGATCCGGACTGTCAGAACTTAAAATGGATGTATTTCGTAAACCAGAATGAGTTATGGAAGTAAAATATTTGATTTTGGGGTAGGACGAGCTACTTTAGCCACGTAACCCATTATGTTAGGTTATGCAAGCTGGATTTGCAAAATACCATCAGATCGACGGTTGTTTCCTTGTTTTAATTCTGTTTTTGCTATAAATGGTAAGTTTTAATTTGATTATAACTCTTCATCAGTTGGGCTTTAGCATTTGCGCCCAACATAAAAAGTGCTTAAAGTAATTAGGAGAACAACGTAGTGAAGCCAAATAGGATACTTACTATTTTTTGCCGAAAACCTTGCGCACTAGTAGACATCACACGACCGTCTTAGTAAGTTGCAAATTCTAGGAGTTTTAGTTATAGTTTGATTCTGAAATTTCTCCCACTGCTTAATATCCCTATGTAAAGGGCTGTGAACTCGTTTATTTCATTCATCAATCAATTTCTAATTTTATAGAATTTATTTTCTATTTTCTTGTTCTTTTCCTCGTGGATTCAAGAAGTCTCTGTGAGGAGTCCAAAGAAGTTCCGTGGATTCGGAACAATTATCCCCTTGATCAGGAAGATGGTACTCGACCTCACGTCCTTTACTGTGTTAAAATCACACAGAACTAGCTATCCTAGCCAAACGAAGGGTGATTTGGAAATGGACATTAAACATGAAAATAACTTTTGGTTAAGATTCAATAAAAAAAAACTAATGGTTATGATTGTACTCTTGGTGTTTTTTTTTTTTTTTTTTTTTCCTGTTACACACGCATTCACACTACATTAGATTTTCATCACAATCGGTACTCAAACGCATGACCTTGTAGGTTGCAATGGGTCGGGGGAGCCAGTATTATAAAGCCAAGACTTTGCTGGAAACAATATGTTAAAATCAGTAGATAATATTTGAAAAAATAAAAAATTTAAATAATAAAAATAAAGAAAAGATGACTTATGTGTCAACAAACTCAGTTAGCAAAACAATACTTAACCAAGACAAATATTTAAGAAATATAGAGAAATAATTGATTTTGGAGTGAGTGAAAATAGATTAGAGTTGATTAACTTATAAGCCACAATTAGATGCTTAAAGCACCATTTCAAATGAGTTAGGTCTGTTCGGTTTGAACCCAACTGGTATGACATTATCAGTCTTCACACAAACCTAGACCCAAATCCCGACTCAGACTTGGCTTGGCATGGCGCGCACCCATGCACATCCACGCTCCAACCTGGCACAATTCAGCTCGGCGCACGCGCGTATGGTCAATGGCACATGTTTGGGCTAATGATATAATCTCCTATCGAACCAAATTCACATGTCTCTTGAGAAGGGACTCAAGCCTAATGCAAAACTTCTCTCTTATATACTTTAGTTTTTCTTTGGTCCTTTTTTATATGGGACAAGAGAGCTACAAAAAACAAAACACTTTTCAAAAAAAGAAATAATTAAGAATTAAAAAAAATAAAATTGAAAGACTTTATTTATATATATAAAAAAAAATCTTTTAAAATACGATAATCACCCACATGTTTCAAATTTTAAATACTTCAGTATAAGATAGAAGAATTGTGTAATAGTGTCGATGTCTATCTGACTTTAAGCGTAAATGGCTATACATGTCACTCAC
This sequence comes from Magnolia officinalis, assembly GCA_021015155.1. Lineage (NCBI taxonomy): Eukaryota > Viridiplantae > Streptophyta > Magnoliopsida > Magnoliales > Magnoliaceae > Magnolia > Magnolia officinalis. The sequence goes on along the minus strand of JAJHSJ010000001.1, from coordinate 124,989,737 downwards.
ACAACTCTTCCGCTACAGTAGATTCTGCAGTTTGGTGTCTTTTGACCATACACCTTTACTTGAATGTTCATGAGTGCTAAAGATAAACGACCTATATATTTTTATAGAAAGCGACCCCACTTTCATACTCATATATGTGAATTCCATTAAGTATACATAACAATTGGATACACCATCATATTTGGTAATGGATTCATTATGAATTCAAAAACTTGTCATCTCATACGTTGTTGCTTACACTACTTAGACCATAGGAAGGGGTAAGTTCTCTACAGTGCTTCACAGTCTCCCAGTGTCTTGTTATTTACCCATTAAACCTATCGGATGGGATTTTCACTTGTATAGGTTGGGTTTCCAACATTGGTAGCTCATTCGGTTAGGCTTAGCCCCATTTCCTTTGATGTTTCTATGACTAATCCTTTATATAGTCATTTAGTCAAAGGATCTGCCAGATTCTTTTCTAATTGTACAAAATCAACAGCCATGATTCCATCATTCAACATGTGTCTCACAATATTATGCTGGAGTCTAATGTGTCTACTTTTATCATTATATATCTTACTCTTGGCCCTTACAATAGCTGCTTGATCACAATGGTATATCTGTTAACAAATGTCTAATCCATTCCACTTCTGATCATTCCTTTATTAAGGCGATTGTAATGCTCAAAAAATTGCTATTATCTTTTCTGATTATGTGAATACCTAATATCATACTTGCTTTCCCTAAGCCTTTCATATCAAAGTTAAAAGATATGCGTTTTTTAGTCCAATTGACTAACTTAACATTGGTTACAAAGATAAGCATATCATCTACATATAAGCATATTATAAGACCATCATTATCAGAGAATTTTCTATATACACATCTATCCACATCATTTATTAGATATCTATTTGACTTTAAAACATTCTCAAAATTTTTATTATATTACTTAGGAGCTTGTTTTAAACCGTATAATAATTTGATTAACCTACACACTTTGGGTTTTTTTTTTTTTTTTTTTTTTTTTTTTTTTTTTTTTTTTTTTTACTTAAAATTATAACCTTCAAGTTCCTACATGTAGATTTCTTCATCTAAAAAGAAAGTGAAAAATCCATCTCCTATGTTGGTATTCTTTCGAGCTACCGTACTCCTTATAAGTTTTTGTTCTACTTCACTATTCGCATCTATACTTCTACTTGTTGAAGAAACAATTGATCTACTAATGTCTTTTATTTCTACGAATGTAGAATTCATACTAAGGGCATTTTCTACAAACTCTGCATCTCTAGTTTCTATAATAATGTTTAGAATTAGAATGTTATCCTTAGATTTCAAAACTAGGAGCCTATATGCTACCCTATTTCTACATATTATATAAACACACAATCAATTATTTTATGACCTAGTTTTCTTTTCTTGGTTTCAGGTAATCCTACTTTGGTCAAATACCCCCACACTTTAAGGTATTTGTAATCAGGAATATGATTTTTTCACATTTCATATGATATCTTACCAGTTTTCTTATAAAGTATCCTGTATTGTATATAACAAGCAGATAGTATGGCTTCTTCCCACATTTTAGAGGGTAAACCAGAACTATTCAGCATAGTGTTCATCATTTCATTCAATGTTCTATTCTTGTGTTTAGTTGTTCCATTTTGTTCTGGTGTATAGGGAGCAGTAGTTTCATGTACTATCACGTTCTTTTCACAGAGATCTCTAAAATAGGAAGATTCATACTCTCATCTTTTATCTGATTTAAGCCTTTTAATATTCTTGTTAAGTTGGTTTTCAACTTCTGCCTTATAATTAATTAATGATTATAAAGCTTCATCTTTGTTCCTTAGAAGGTATACTCTAGTGTATGTATAATAATCGTCTACGAACGTTACATAATGCCTTTTACCTCATTTAGACATGTAATTTCTAAAATCACCTAAGTCACTATGTATTAATAGTAATAACTTGAAACTTTAATAGGTTTAGAGGAATTTTTAACAAACTTGGATTCTATACAAGTCTCACATTTTTTAAAATTATAGACAGAGATGTCATGTAGCAATCCTATTTGTTTTATTCTTTTCAAAGATTTTACGTTTACATGACCTAATATATGATGCCATAATAAAAGACATTCAATAACATAAGTAAGACTTGATGAATCTTATTATTATTATTATATAAAACATTTACAATGAACAAACCACTATTACAGTAACCCTTGCCAAGGAAGGTTCCATTCTTGATCATCATAAGCTTATCAAAATCAAATACTAGTTTAACTATAACCTTCAGAATCAAATACTAGTTTAACTATAACCTTATTGATGAGCGAATCAGATACTAAGTTGAGACGAATGTCAAGCAAATACAACACGTTCTTTAACATTAAAGTCTTTCCTAGTGTGAGCTTTTGAACAACATGATCTCTTTTCCAACAATTAAAGAGGATCAATCATTTTTCATGAACTCTTGTTTCTCATCTTCTATCGCTTGATAGGAGGTAAACATGCTCTGATCCTTACATACATGTCGCATTGCACTAGTGTCTAATATCTATTACATATTGTTTACTAGAGATACTTCAGATGCTATAGCGACAACCATGTCTGAATTTTCTTCAAGTTCAACGAGATTGGCTTGAGATTTAATATTCTTTTTCTTAAGCCCACATTCATTTTTATAATGTTTAGGCTTCTTACAGTAGTTTTAAGGCCCATTTTCTTGAATTGACTATTTGTTCTCTTTTTAAGCATACACTCTTTAGAGTGATGTCCAGGTTTTCTACAGTTGTAATAATTCCTTTCTTTTTGTCATTTTGTGCCTAACTTATTTCTACTAAGTTAGCTTTTAAAATTGATTCGTTTACATTTTCAATTTGGTATACGTTTCTTTTAGCCTCCTCTATTTTTATGTGTATGATTATATTTTCTAAAAAATGCTATTTTTCTTATGTTTATTCTATTTTTATATTCCTTCCAAGAAGGATGTAGCTTTTCAATGAGCACTCCTAACAAGAATACTTAACGAATCTGGTTCATTACAGGTTTATCGTCTATCATTTCATAATGAAAGAAGTTTGCGATCGATCACATATTTTTAAGATCATGCATCTTCAAAGACATATTTCTTTTCTAGGATGGTCCAAATGTCCTTAGTAGATTCATAAAGAAGCATAAATATCATATAATTCATTGGACATAATATTGATAATACAATGTTTACAATTATTAGCATATCTAAATTTATTTTCGTTGACTGGATCAACTATAAATGAATCTGAAAGAATATAAAAGACTTTAGGTTTCTAGTGCAAAACTGATTTTCTGTTACCATTGTTTGAAATTCTGTCCAACGAACAATTTGATTTTGGACAGTTCAATCGTAGGGTTGACTATAATGGTGGTCATGGTTTACAGTTTTCGATAATGTAGTTCTAGTTGTAATGTAGTTTACAAACAACTTCAAGATATAGTTTGAACATTAGTTACAAAAAAGGTTAAGAGAAAAAGAAAAAAATGGATTTTTTTAATTTTTCGAACAGATAATGAATTAGTAGTCTACTATTTCCAACTAATCAATAATTTTCCTTTCATGATTGTTGGAAATAATATGTTGAAAACAGTAAATAATATTCAGAAAAATAAAAAATTAAATAATAAAAAATAAAGATAAAATAAGACGACTTATGTGTTTGAGTCGAGGTGTGACAGAGTCACTCGACTTGAAACCAAATCTAGCCTCCTTGGATTATGTCCCAAGTGCAACTTGAATCTTGGACAGTTGACCTCCAAGATACAACAACTATGACCCGGTCCCAACGGTGCACTTGATGTATACGAGCTCAAACTAGCGTGCAAAACGGAAACCAAATGAGTTGACTCGGCATTGAACTTAGTTGGTAGAAGAATATTGAACTAGAGACAAATTTTAAGAAACAAAGAAAAAAATCATTAATATTTTAGTGAGTAAAAGCTGATTAGAGTTGGTTTATTTATATACCATGATTAGGTGCTTAAAGCACCATTTCAAATGGGTTAGGTCCGCTGGGTTTGAAAGCAACTGACATGACACTATCAGTCCTCACATAGATCCGAACCCAGCTCGGCCCGGCGCAACGACCCTAGCCGAATCTGTACTACTGCTTGTTACTTACTAGTCTCGACTCGATTAAAGAGGTTGGCTAGTTAGGATCAGTAACAGCTAAGAGTTCGGAAGTTACCCCATCTAGTTGGAAATCTTTTTGGCCTAACCAAGAAGTCTTATGTCCTTTAGGTCGCACGGCGTTTTAACTAAAAAAAACTTCTTGCATCTTAAGAAGGAACTCAAGCCTCACGTAAAACTTTTCTCTATATACTTGAGTTTTTATTTGGTCCTTTCTATTATGGGACAAGAGAGCTATACAAAAAAAAAAAAAAACTTTTAAAAATACAACAGGCTTTGTCACGCCCCAAAATTCGGGTACCCGAATAGGGTGTCCAGGACCTAAATTCCAGACCCGTGACCTATATATAAAAAATAAAAATAAAAAGAATAAGTATGACAATTTCATATGCATTTTATTTTCTCTCACCATAGTCCAAAACTTTCAAAATTCAAACACATACTAAGATAACTAATTAAATAATCTATTATTACATCGATGCATAATTATTTAGCTTAACTTGAAGTAAGAAAATCAAGTCAAACATTACTACATTCAGAGTTCCAAAATAAAATAAAATTTATCCTATATAAAATGACATGCCACGTGCATCCAACCACATTCCATGCTCCACTACTAATAGTAGTACCCCGCATCTTCAAAATATTCGTAACCTGAAACAGTTAAAACATAATGAGTTGACAACTCAATAGGATCACATCAATCCCGAGTTGAAAGTCCCACAAATATTACCAAATTTAACCTGGACATATTAATCAAAATAAGTTGAACACTGGATGTAAAATCATAGTTAATAATTTGATATCCATGAATATGAAATGAATAAATTATTTAACATAGCTTTTCTAAAAATACTAAGATTTGGAGTGAACAAAACACTCATGTATGCTGATCCTTTTATGGGATGACCCATGACAGAGCACCGGTGTTGATCCTTTCAGGGTATGACCCTCGGCAGAGCACCGGTATAACCTTTTAGGGACAAAAGCCCAAGGCAGTGCACCCATGTGTACTGATCCTTTTAAGGAATCACCCAGGGCAGAGCACCTGTGCCGATCATTTTAGGAATGACCCTGGGCAGAACACCCGTGTCGTGTTGATCATTTCGGGAATGACCTTGCGCAGATCACTCGTAAGAATTACTGCATAAAAGAATAATTATTTACACACGATGCATCTAACTTACAATGAAACATTGTAACAAAAAATATTAGAGCACCCATAACAAATAATATGGTGATCCTTTTAGGGCAGAGCACCCATAAGAATCATTGCATAAAAAAATAATTGTTCACATAATAAATATTCATCATCACCACTAGATAATATCAAATGCAAATGCAAATGCAAATAATAATAATAATAATAATAATAATAATAATAATAATAATAATATTTGCATTGGTTCAGTAGTCAAATAAAAAATATACTTCAATAGAGAATTATTTATGAATCTTTCAATGTCTAGATTATATAAGGCAATTTCTTATGAATCTTTCAATAAGGATTGATCACCTACCTGCTGTGGAAAAATTGTGTGATGAGAGAAAAATAATTTAAAGCGATGCTGATTTCTATGTATACTAGCTTGGATTGATCAACTCTGAACTCGATGTTGAACCCTCACGGATACTCTCCCTTCTCCTGAGCTCTCTTTTTCTTCTCACAGATTTTCTCTATGGTTTTCTCTCGATAGCATGAGAAATAGGATATAAAAAAAATGATGTCAAGAGAGTTGGTGGGTTCTGAGTTTAATGGGAGGTTTAGATTGAGGAGTGGGTCCCACCCTGATGATGACAATCATGGTGGATTGGTTCACATCCGCAACCATACCGCGGAGAAGTGGGAAAGAGAGGGAGTCGTGGAGGAGAGGGGGGTTGCTTTGTGGGTGACGTGCGTCAGCACGTCACTTACTTTGCTTTTTTTTTTTTAAAGAGCGGACCCCACATAAATGATGTGATAAATCCACACCGTTCATCAGTTTTGCCCGACAAGGTTAGGGCATGTGCCCAAAAGTGAGGGTCATCCACAGTTCAAGTGGGCCACACCAATGGCAACAGTGGAACCCACCATTAAAAGAAACAGAGTATTACAGGCTTCAAGCCTTAAACTTGGCCCAAGGGTTAGGTGGGCTTGAAATCTAGGATAGGCGTTCAGGCTTAGTCAAGCTAGGGCCATTGATGAATCGCCCCACCCGGCTTATTGGCCTACTCTAATCATCAAGTAGGTTTGGGTTATACGACAAAAAGGAGAATTTGAAGGCACCTACTAGTAGTTCCATTGAAGTAGACCACTATCATACAACATAATAAAATATATTCTGAAGATGCTTGTGAATTGTCTCATTCAATGCATTGGTTGTGTCTCACCTTTCAATAAAATAAAGTTGTCACATTCAATGTAAATGAAATTTAACAACACATTTAAATTCAAGATTATTATAATTCTATAATCAAAATCATTTATATGATGTGATTCATTGTAGATAGAGAATATTACAAAAGAAAGGCAGTGTCTCCCAACCTTTTGTCGTAAAATAGAAAGTTGTCACATTTAATGTAAGTGTATAGTTTAAAAGAACATCTAAATTTAGGATTGTCATGCTTGTATGATTAGAAGCATTTATGTGATGAGATTCATCATAGATGGATAATACTACAAAAGAGTTAATTATTTTATTAAGATTTACAAACCAATCCTTACATTAAGAGTATTAATTTCAAACCTCCTTTATGTCACTCTTTTCCTTACAAGGCCGGGCTGGCCTTTTTAGTGTTACCCTTAAACATGGTCCATTAGATAGATGAGTTGGATCCACTCACCGAATGACACAAGTAAATAACACGAATTTCAACATACTTAATTATTTTTTTTCCCTTCTCTAATAGTAACTTTTTCCCCATTATGCTTCAAGCTTTTGAGGCACAGACAATCAAAGATTAAACCTAGATCACTCACACACTCTACGGACGTTTGGACAGTAAGTTACTTAAGATAAGCTACTTATGCCTTAAGTAACTTATCTCAATTTCTACTTATTAAATTGAAGTGATTAAGTAACTTTAAATAAAAAAGCTACTTATAATTTATCATAAACTAAATTTACTTATCTGAAATAAGTTACTTATCTACTATTATAAGTAGAAAAAGTTACTTTTTTGGTGGTATCCAAATGGGGGCCCTACAAGCCCGTACCATCTCATCTGAATCACTCATATACACTACACTGTATCTACTGATCTATTAGGTTCAAGGTTCGACTTGAATAGTCAATTTCTCAAGATAAATTTGTTGCCCTTTTTTCTAGTAATTCCAATAAGTACCTGCAAATTATCTTCGATTCAAGAGTACTGCACAATAGAGAGCGCCCAAGCAGCCCTATGTGCAAGCGAAGCACCGTCCTTAAAGAGATTTGAACCCCGATTGAAAAAACAAAAATTCATTTTCTTACCGACTGGATATACACACTACTTATGAGAAGTTTAAATAATTAATATGCTTATTTACTTTATAAAAATAACTTTTATTTTTGAAATTTATTTTTATTATGAAAAGACAATGGAACTTATTATTCACTTGTATTTTATTTGAAGAGAAATACTTTGATACTCCACTAGGTCGTGATGGATGATACACAATAGAAATTGCATGCGTATGTTCATGTAAATCAGATTCAGCCGTCCAAATTATAGTTCCTAATTTAGATGCATCATGAACCAAAACTCACGCAAGTCTGATTACCTGACTATCAGATTGGTGGACATTCGATAGTTAATATATCCATTGGTCCTATTTGAACAAACGAGTGTCCATAACTTAGAGGTTAGGTTTGTTTAACGAATCTGAGTCCAGGATTGTGAGTTGGTAAAAGTGGTTTCTTTAAATTAATAGGTTTAATTTGAGTTAATGGGTGCCACTTAAACAATTTCTTTTACCGCATATGTATCAAGTATCATGCTCTGCCGGAGTATCAAATAACTCTAAAACAAAAGGAAAATAGAAAAGAAAAAAAAGAATTGAATTTCTTTGTTTTTCTGGGGAATGCCATGCATCCTCACTCCTGTGTACTTTGAAAGTGCGCTTGCCCACATATGTGAGATCGAAAAAGCATGTACAAGATAATTGAACGGTTAAGAAAATTGACAAACGGTCTAAATTCTATGCATCCGTTTGGCCCACCACCTGATGATCAGCTTGGCCTAATTTTTTAGAGCAGGAATTCAGACTGTGAGGGGCGCCATCAAAGTGCCCTTAAAGAGTATTGGACAAAAGGTCAATATCTAGCACGTGAAAGAAAAAGCTCTGCGGCCACTATGATGTATGTGTGATATCCACTCCGTCCATCATTTGCATAAGGTATGTTAGGAGAGTGAGCCCAAAGATAAAGCCAGTCCAAGAATCAAGTGGACCACACTACAGGAGAAAGTAATGATGGTGGTGCTTACCATTAAAACTTATTGGTCCTACCAAAGTTTGGAATCATGCTGATATGTGGTCATTCCTTTCATCATGGTGGGACTCGTGAACAGGTTGGATGGCACATAAACATCAGGGTGGGCTCAGGAAGGTTTCAAGGTTGGGTGTTGGCATCATACTGTTTCCATTTGAGTTTTTGATCAGCCTCATTTTTGGGCTCACGTGTTAATAAGACTGGGTGAGAAAAGATGGATGGAGTGACGGCCAAATATACATCAATGTTGGCCCATGGTATTGTCACATTAGATATAGAAATAACTTTAGAACGATTCAAACACACAATAGAGAAATGAAAAGAATGAATAATCACGGAGAAATACAATGATTTATGTAAAAAAAATCTTTTGCAAGAAAAACCCATTATACCAAGTTACAAATAATCCACTATTAACATAGATTTACAAGAGATAAGTGACTTACAAATCTCGAAACCCCGAGAAGAAATCTCTTAACAAAACTCTAAAAAACTTCTTTGGACTCACACATTTGTTCTTTAACTTCAATCGCTCATTACACCCGTTTATATAAGGCTATGCACAGAATTAGAAATAAATTGCGTACTTATATAGAACTTATGCAAACTGTCAATTGAACCTTTGATCGATCAACATCGATCAAGATGGACCGATTGACCTTACAATATTCGATTAATCAAACATGCTAAAAAACGTCTAGAAAGCAAACAAATATGTTCTAAATAATCTCGATCGAATGAACCTTGATTTTAACACGTTCAAAACTATCTAGGGAGTTAACTGGGTAATTAAGGATTTTATCAATTAATCGACGCTGTGTTCGATCAATCGAACTCCCCTGTTTCAACATAGATCGAAGCCACCAATTTCAACACATATGGAATATTTTGTTGCAGGGCCTCTCAGGAAGGGATGGAAGGGCACACCCTGTGCAAAATTGTGTGCCACATTTCTCTTACACGTGCATTTCCATTCTCCTAAAAAGCTCAAACGGGCGTGTCTTTCACAGTTACTATTGGAGAAGGAAAAAGGCAAACACCACTAAAGCAGGAAAAAAAAAAAAAAAAGATTTATCCTATTTTGAAAGCAAACAAAGGTGTCCAACGAATACATAAGAAGAATCTACTCTCATGTGATAGAGTTACTGAAGAAGAATAAATAAATTTAAAAAAAAAAAAAGAGCCAAGCTTGGGTGCCCTCACTGTGCACGGAGAGTTCATGAGCACTTATCTCCCACCGTCCAAAAATTGTGGGCGGGAATCTCAAGGCACATTTCACAATGGACTTCTGAAAAATCAAATATCCAAATGCTTATGGATTCTGGCCAACTTCTAATTTAAACATGGCTTTTGTACGTCCTTGAAGTCTTGCTCTTTTTCTTTTTTTTATTTTTTTTATTTTTTATTTTAACGTACACTTTCCTCTCACACGTGTGGAATGTGGACCACCTGATGGCTGGATGAAGAGTAATGAGGAGCAATTGAAGTGCCGGTTAACTACTAATCACTGGTAAGAGTAATTCTCACCAAAACAATAGAAATTATCTGATTCTCTTCTCTTGTGTTTTAAAATTTCGTATGTTGGATTCCTTCAGTGGTCGCTTTCATATATATTAAGATCGTTTTCGTTTTGGAATTTTCTGTTCTTGTCGGAGAAATCGTTACCGGAGAGAGACAGAGAGCCGTTTTCAACAGTTACTTCAAGCTGTTACAGGATAAAAAGAGAGAGCCGTTATGGGTAGAGATCAAGACCAATGATTGTTTGTTGTCTGTCCCACCTATTCAAAGGCTTGGTTCCCACACATGCGTGCCACATTGCCATCATGTGGTGAGTAGACCTTATGTACATAAAAATAAAAAAAAATTTAAATAAAAAATAAAAAAGAGGATAAAACGTGGAAAGGGAAAGAATCCTCGTCGGGATAATAAGTTAATAAAAAAAGGACAAAAGAAAAAGAAAATAAAGAGACAGAAGAGGAATGGGTGGGCCACACGAATGACTTCAAGCACAAGCTAGATTTTGGATCTTTGTGTTGTGATGAACTAGAATACATTTATATCAAAACCGTTCAAATTGTGTCCTTTCCATGGATGGTGCCCGACGTTTGACAATACCGTTCTGGTGTTCTGTTTGTACATGGTTCATGGTCCAATGATCTGAACCATTCATACTACGGACCTCGCATGCACCAAAAATCCTGCAGATTGAAATATTTTAGCCCTCATATCAACGGTTTGGACCATGGATGCCACGTGTACAAACATATAACTCCCGGATTGGAAGATTTTTAGCTGAATGGTATTTGCTTCTTTCTACGTTGGATCTGAGCCGCTGATGTGTTCTCTCTTAAAAGCCTTTTTTTTTAAACACCTGTTGAAGCAAACTCCCCATCCACAGTATTTTGGTGGATTGGCTACTTCCCATCCACAAGATTTCAGGGGATAGGCTATCCATGGTGGTGCCCATGATATGAATGGCCCAATTGCTGACTCAGAGCCTCCACCAAATAAGATTAGTTTAACTTGGGGACTGTTTGGATACCACTCAATAAGTTACTTTTTCTACTTACAGCAGTAGATAAGTAATTATTTGAGATAAGTTTGGTTTAAGATCAGTCATAGATAACTTCTGTTTTTACTGAAAGTTACTTAACTAGTTCATCTAATTAAGTAGAAACCAAGATAAGTTATTTGATGAGGGTCGAATATTACATATCTGACTCCAGTTATTGCATGATTTTATGTACATGATAATGTTTAATGTCGTATGTTAATTGTGTTTTTGTTTCAGGGAGTAATCAGGAGCGTGGATGGAAAACGAGTATTAAAAGCGTGGATTTGACGTTCCGAAGTCATCAGAGCAAGGGACGGACTCCAGAGGACCCATATTGAAGAATTTACACGCTAGGGATTCGAGGAAATCAAGTCGTTCGCATTAAACGGGCCCGAAAACCAGCCAGAGTGCAAGGTCACAGGGTTCCCGCCATCCGATTGGCTCGAAACTTCATACGTAGCCTGGGGACCATTAATTAACCGTACATGTAAAAAATCAGCCATTGAATCACTGTGGAAGAGGCCCAATAGCCAGATCAGCCCCAAAAATCCTGATTTGGGGTACGCCTGGTATCTGGAAATAGTTCAATTTCTGTCCCAACACATTAAATTATGCAGAGAAACGAATGGACGGAGTAGATTTCTCAATATCATCACCGTGGACCCCACCTGAGTTGGATGTGCATATTGCACACGTACACCAGACGTGTACGGCAACTCCAAGACGGTCAAACCGTCTTGGACTCGTATCCCATTCAAAAACGGCAACTGCCGTGTCTCTGTTGCTGCCGGTTTCATGCAGTGGGACCCACCCATCATCCAAATGGATGATCTGAACCGTCCATCATGTCTGGACGGGGGCTGTGACCGCCACCTAGGTGGAAGATTTCCAAGAAGCAGCATGTATTGGTTTTTCAACATTCAAACGCAATTCGGATGACGATTTAAAAAGTTCAGTAGGCCACACCAAATCCACTCAAAAACCACTCGTTTCCAGCTAGTTTTTCGAGGGTATTTCGATGAACGACGCTGATTCTTTAGAAACCATGACATGTGGGCCCCACAGTTAACGCAAAATCAAATCGTCCGCATATATTACGTAGTAACAGCGTCCGAGAAATCCGGACGTTGCGGCTAGTTATGTAACTTCAGTCTGCGTCGGATCAGTGATCCAGACCGTTCATCTGAAAGCCACGATCAAGCCATGCAGAGGGATGCTTTTGTTCACGAAAACAACGAGATGTCCTATGTGCGAAGGCTGGGACAAACAGATCGGGTGCGGCGTTTTTTTCTGCTGCGTAAGATGTTACGCAAGTTGCTGTTACAGGGGTCCACTGCCTATTGCTGGGGAGATTTTTCTCCACGAACGGACAGCTGGTTATGGTATGATCGATGACAGAGAAGAGAGAGCTTGGCTTGGGAACGTGGATACGTGAGAGAGAGAGAAGATTGAGAGTTTTGTTTTGTTTTCTTTTTCTTTTATTTTTTTTATATATTTGTTTAAGGGATTGGGCCCATTCATGTGGGGCTAAACCTCTTAGCTAGGGCTAAGAGGTGAAGCTTGTGGCGTGATGGGAGATCTCGACGGTTAGATTCATCTGAAGAACTAAAGTTTGATTCTAGTTTTGAATATATGGAATATTTGTAGTTTTTAATGGTTTATTGTGACTCAAATTACAATAGATCTGCGAGGGCTTCAGGTATGTTCATTACATTACAGGAATTGTGCATTTAGGAGGCCCTGTTGTTCACCATCATCCCTTGGACATGGTTGGATGATGGAATCCTTCCTAACATTCATACATCTTCTGATTAGTTGCGGATTGGTTTAAGTTCTGTTGTTTACCTTGTCTCATGGGCATAGATTTGTGATGGAATCATATCTACTTCTTATACCTTTCATCTCTTTTGAAAACTAGATCAAAGGAAGTTCAGATTGTGCATTAGTGACATACTTTCCAACTGGATGAAGATGGGACTCGAAGTCCAGTTGAGTTTATGAATCAAGCATAAGATCTCCCTGATCTCTACAAGTGGATCCCCTGAATCCCTAGTTTCCTACCTTTAAATTTCACCAGTTTAAATAATTATTTCATCATTATTCCTCAATTATACTTGATTTAGATTTCATCTAGTTCTAGTTCTAGTTCTAGTTCTAGTTAATTTTAGATTACGTACAGGTTTCAGTTCCTGTGGATTCGACCTCGGTCTCACCGAGTTTATTACTACATCACAACCCTATACTTGGGGAGTGAACATTATTTGAGGGATAAGTAGCTTATTTTAAGTAACTTACAATCCAAACACCCCATAAGTGATTAAGTTACTTGTTTTACTTGAGTTAGTTTGTTTTAGCATAGTTGTAAAAATATCTTATGTGCTAACAACAACTTTATCTCAATAAGAGTTTTTTTTTTATTTTTTTATTTTTAATTTTAAGCTTATTGCTTTTCTACTTCTCTCTCTTGATCCATGTAAAAAAAGGCTCTCTTTGAATGTCCATGTCAAAGGAGGCTGATGTAGAGCAGGTTGCAGAAAGTTTCACGGCCAATATGGATCATAAAAGGCCCAGTCCACGATGGAAGTGATCTGGACCATCGGACCTTAGATCGGGCGTATCTCACAATCTGGAATGAGTTATCAGGCTTAAATATATGATTTTGGAATATAATGAGCTGCTTTAGCCACCTAACCCCGCTATGCTGGTTGCACAAGCCAGATTTGCGAAATACCCCTGAATCAACAGTCGTTCCCTAGTTTAATTCCGTTTTTACTAAAAATAGTAAGTTTTAGTTTGATTATAACTCTTCATCCGTTGGGCTTTAGGAGTTACGCCCAATGTGAAAAGAGCTTAGAATAATTAGGAGAACAGCTTGGTGAGGCCAAATAGGACACTTACTATTTTGGCCGAAAACCTTGCGCACTAGTAAACATCACGACTGTCTATAAATAGTAAGTTTACTATTTATAGTAAGTTGTGAATTCTAGGAGTTTTAGTTGTAGTTTGCTTTTGATTTCTCTCCCATTGTTTGGTATCCCTATTTAAAGGGTTGTGAACTTGTTTATTTCATTCATTAATCAATTTCGAATTTTATAGAATTTATTTTCTATTTTGCTTGTTTTCTTTCTCGTGGATTCGAGAAGCCTCTATGAGGAGTCCAGAGAAGTTTCGTGGATTCGAAACGATTATCCTCTTGAGGAAGATGGTGTTCGACCTTATCACGTTCATCCCTGCGTCAGAGGCTCTCTCTCATAGTCCATATCAAAGAAGGCCCCACATGATGGATGGTCCACATTAAATGTGGGCCCCACGTGATGGATGACTACGTATTAATATGGGCCCACATAATGGATGATCCACATCAAAGGTTATCCCATGACAATAAGTAGCCTACATCCAAAGCGGGCTGGTATGATTGACGACCCACTTCAAAAGTTGGGCTTCCATGATGGACAGTCCACATCAAAGGTGGGCTTCATATGATGGGGCAATGGACATTGAAGCTGGCCCCACATGATAGATGGTCCATATTGAGGTGGCCTCACATGATGGACAGTCCACATTAAAGGTTGACTCGTAATGATGAATGACCCACATCTAAGGCTATACACGAACCGAGTTAGCTCGGTTAGCACGCTCGACTCGACTTGAAAAAGCTCAATTCGACTCGGTTCGAAATTGAGTTCGAGCCAAGTCGAGCTGATTTTTTGAGCTCGAAAATTTTTCGAACCGAGTTCGAGCTTGCCCAAGCTCGACTTAACTCAAATTGAACCCAACTCGAATTGAACTCGGATCGAACTAGTTTAGTGAGTTGGTTACTTTGATATTGATCTTGCTCATCTAAGTGTTTGATGAAATGACTCAACGAAGTGTCGGCTAGTGGTAAAGAAGGTATGTTTCATCAAAAAAAATACTCTTTTTTCTTGATTTTGATGTTGCCTACAAGGTGCTTGATGAAATACCTATAAAACCATTGCTAGTGTTTTACATACAGTGAGAATTTGAAGGTGCAGTCCATGTGTTTTTGAAAATGCTGCACAGGTAAACTTGGCTCGAACTGGCCTGAGTTGCTGACCAAACCGAGCTGAGCTGGCTAGTTAGGCTCGAGGACCGAGCCAAGCTGAGGTCAGCTAGTGGCCGAGCCGAGTCGAGTTGTGCTAAGCTCGACTCGGTTCGACTTGTGTACACCTCTACCAACATCCAAAAATTGGAGCCTATCCACATGTGAACTCTCATAATATTTTATTGTAGGTTAGGTGGGGGGTAACAAAGTCAAAAATGGATTGGGCAATCTGCTTAA
>JAJHSJ010000001.1:124754119-124974183 GCA_021015155.1 Magnolia officinalis | reverse complement strand
AAGAAATTATACACTTGTCATGCTGTCACACCCACTGTAGATAATTGATCATCCCTACGTAAGATTTGTTTAACATCATCAACCTCTGCAGACACTTACTCGCCGAATTTGAACCTTTGCCTATTTTCATCTCAACCGTTTAATAACAGTCCCCTAATCGACCACTTAGCTACTCAAATTATTCTTACTCTTGGTCCATGATCCATCTAAAGTGGGACTCACAATTTGGATGGTAAAACTTAGGTTACTTGTGTGCCACGTGTGCAATTTCTCAGAAGCTGTGTATCAACAATCAGTCAACCAGAGTACCAAAGTTTTTCTCATTCTCCCATTTACAAATTATTAAAGAGAAACAAGATTCAAAAAGATGGTAAGAGACACATGTAAAATACCTTCCAAATGCCATAATACATCATTTTCTATATGAATGAGATGAAAATATTCTAAAGCAAAGAACAAAGTAATGGTAAGAAAAAAGCAACAACTATTCTAGAGAGTTTTGAGTAATGGTGAGAAATATAATACAACTGTAAAACCTTTAGATGCCAAAGGGCCCATCACCCTTCTCCTAACTTATTGAAGAATATTAAAACCCCATCTCTTAAAATCTTATACACCACTTCACATTCTTCCCTGCTACACCACTCATCTATTATGGAACTACAACCACCCATCAGAGAATGTGAGGCTAATGCCTCTTCCTCCTCCACCTCTTCTTCTTCCTCCTCCTATCCATCCACCCATTTGGGGCCCACCATTCTTCATGGGCCAGGCCAAAATCCGATCGAAGCCACACAGAGAAGCTCCGAGCCGGCGATAAACGCGACCAAGAAGCGGGATCGAAGCAATGACAATGGTGGAAAGCATCTGACGTATCGCGGAGTACGGATGCGCAATTGGGGTAAATGGGTGTCGGAGATCCGCGAGCCAAGGAAAAAGTCGAGGATATGGCTCGGGACATTCCCCACGGCTGAGATGGCGGCACGAGCGCATGATGTTGCTGCGCTGACGATCAAGGGCCGAGCAGCGTTCCTCAATTTCCCCGAACTCGCAAATGACCTCCCCCGCCCTGCCTCTGCATCACCAAAGGACATCCAGGCCGCTGCTGCTAAAGCTGCAGCTACGACGTTCGATGAATTCAGGAGCCGCGAGAACGAGACAATGGTCACTCACTCCCCCACTCCCACCACCACTTCCGGCGACACCCAAGAATCTTCCGTTTCCCCATCGACGGGCGATGATGATACGCTCTTCGACCTGCCTGATCTCTTCCTTGATGTGGGCCACCTGACCAGTACGGCGGACGACTTCTACTACACTTCGCCGTGGCTTCCGGCCGGCGCCGACATAGGACTCCGGCTTGAAGAGCCTTTCTCATGGGACCACTACTAGTGCTACAGGGTACAAAGCTCAACGGTCATCCACACTAACTTGAATTTACCAATTTGGTTGAAGAATAGTACTCTCAAAAAAGGAACCCGAGCCAACGTCTCAATCCATGGATTTGAAGCCAACGGTCAAAAAAATCTACAATTGGGGTTGTTTTCCTGCCATTCCATTTTTTTTTTTCTACTACAACATAAGATTTTGCACGGATTTGAAAAAGCAGGTTCTGTAAGTGTTCTTTGCTAACATGCGCTCCCAAGGTTATGCAGCTTAGCTTTCACCACCCCTGCACCATGTGATATACAATAAAATTCCACGTGTATATGATGAGTATTGGAATTTAGCTATTGCCTTTCCATTGGTGGAGTGTTGTAGGTTTCAGTGCATTTTTTCATGTGTTTCAGAGCTATTTATGGTATTATGGTAATGATGGCATCACAGCCCTTCCCTGTTTTAGTGGAATAATCTCATCAGTGCAAAATTGCAGTGCATGTGTACCAAATTAAGAGGGATCCATGGTGGAAGATTATAAGAGCCATGAAAATGCATTCAACCATCGTACAACCCAAGTTGCGGGGCCCACTCTAGATGGGCGTAGCCCTAAAGGTAGATTGGCTAGATGGTTCTGATATTTTGATCCTACACAATTCAATTCTCTGTTAAATATGGATTGCTGACTTCTTTTGTTTTTCTTTTTCACCCATCAATTGTAAGTGGATTGCGTGGTGTGCAAAACACCACCAATCACCGTGGTATGTTGACATCACCAAGTTCTGTGGGCCCTATACATTATATTAACACCATCCATCCAATTTTCAAGATTATTTTAGGGCAAGGCCCTGAAACAGGAGGAAGATCCAAGTTCAAATAGACCACACCATAGACAGCTGTAGGGATAGTTATGCCCACCCACCATGATGTTTATTTTCCATTCAACTTGTTCATAAGTTTTAAGAGGTTGGAAAGAAGAGAAATTAAAAAATATTAACTTGATCGAAAACTCCCATGGTAACCGAGATGGTTTCAATTGTAAACGTTCAATCCCCACTGCTTTTTTGTGGTGTGGTCCAATTAAACTTGGATATCCTTATTTTTGGGGCCATGCCTTCTAAAACGATTTCAGAAAAGGGATGGGTGGTGTGGATATAACACATACATCATGGTGGGCCCATAGAACTTGGTAACATCAACCTACCACCGAAGTCATTGGTGTGTGTCACACCACGCAGTCCGCTTCCCCATCCATCAATTGTCTGTAAATCTTCCAGGTATTATGACTCTACTAGAGTTGGGCTATGATTTGGACGGTTTACTTTGAGGTACGTGAACGCCACGTGTACAATTGTCTGCTGATGCTTACAGATCATCGCACAACGCGAGAGTTCCAAATTTTTTTTTTTTTTTTTTCAAATACTATTAAAATAAAGTCCCTGCAAACGTGGAAATTGAAATGGACCCCTCCATTGAGACAATATCTTTGACAAGTTGATGAATATTTTTTATTTTCTATTGTCTTAGTGAAACTGTAATAAACAGGTAAAGGATAGCCCATTAGAACCACACGAGCCACCCAAGTTTGAGTGGTACATGACATCACCATCACCATCACCATCACTACCCTTCCTTATATGGTGCACTTCTCATATTTTTGCCACGTGTCTCAAGCCCATTGGTAACTTGGGCGATGCCCTATTTTAAAAATCCATCTCTTGATGCCTCATAAATCCAATGATTAGGGCTCAAGGATTTTAGGTTAGATTGTTAATAGTTAAAAACGTCAAGATTGTGGCTGAAATGCCTATAGATGAAGAGGAGTTAGAGGGTCTAGATGACCCGGATGCATCAGGTGTATGGTATGTAAAAGTGGAGCCCATGGCTAGATTATCTATACCATTGATCTGATTAGGTCCACCATGGATGTGAATGATAAAAAAAAAAAGAGTTCTAAATCCAATGATCCTACCTATCCAATCTTTGAACCTTGGGTGACTGATTGAGGGATTAGGATTTTCCCGATTACCATAATTCATAGGGCATCACTCATTCTTGGTGGGTCACATTAAAGCAACGGCTTAGATCACCAACAGTACACCATGCTTGTAAGGAGAGTGTGCAATATTGTTGCCTGGACGCCTAATCATGTTTTGAAATTCAATATTATGTGACCTTAATTAGAAAGAATGCTAATCAAGATTAGGGTGTGAATGATTGGGGTCCGACATGGGTCAACATCATCCAATCACCATATAGATTCTCAGATCATTGAGGCTCTATCTTGACTTATCTTAGTCAATTTGATGATAACCCAATTCATTATTTGCATAGATTAACAAGAAATCCAGCTGGGCGAAAAGCATGTTGTTTTACGCACGACAATACAAAGGAGATTTAATGATGGTAGATGTACTTATTAATCATGGGCTCACAGTAGACGGTAGATCACGGGCCACTATCTAGAAAGTCAAAACCATTTATAAAAATAATTAAAATAATTAATTAGATTTTGAGGAGAAAAAAAAATAAAAATCATATTTGTAATTTGTTATGAAAATCATGATGAAATGAGTCATATTGAGAAAAGAAAGCAGTGATCTAGTAGAACCAAAGCATCATTTCACAGGAAGTGTCTATGCAACCTTCCTTTCCTTTCTTTTAAGTTGTAAAGAAGTTCATGTGCTTTCGACCATGCTGTAAGATACTCGCATGCTTTTGATGCACGGCTCCTCTTTTGTTTTTGGTTGCCTTTGGGCCCCAAAGAAAGAAGCCTCATGTTAGCAAGAGAATATGAGTAATCTAAAAAGAATTAAAAAAGAAAAAAAAGACGAGAGAGAGAGAGAGAGAGAGAGAGCATGGTTTGGAATTCAAGAAAGGAAATATATAAGGAATGTGAACTGAGTACATTTGACTTGCTTGGGAATGTATTGCCATTGATATATAATCCCTTATATCTTTAGGGAATGTAACTTTGTTTCTAACCATCATTTTCATATGATTCTTCTCACTTTGCTTAAAGTGTTGCAAAATGATTGACATTCGCTACCGGCAGTGGCATTGCATGATTATCATATGGGGCACATCAAGTGCCACTTGGGCACGATTGCAATGTTGGATGCTCATGTGACTCACGCTGCCTACTGAAAAGATAAAAATGTGTTTTGGTCATTTAAGCGTGCATTCAAATGCACCCTTGAGTTGAATTTTCAAACGTTGAGTTTAAATCATGGGAAAATGTTGAAAATTAGCAAATCCGATAGAATTATGAGGAATAGCCCTTGAATTGAAATTTATGTTACATTTTGTTCCATCATGGATTGCAATATGGAGCCCAAACGCTCCATATGAATGCCAAGGACTGAAATTTCAATTTGGTTATTTCTACCTTCTTAATATTTCATTGCGAAATTGTGGAATAATATTTGGAACTCAAATAACATATGATAGAATTGATTCTACCTTAGAGTAATAATTGCAATTCAATTGGATAGTGCATCCAAACACACCCTGAGATCTGGTTGTGAGTGTAGTTAGCTACTTAGCCAGTTTCAATATGTCATGGCACCCGAAACAGGCTTATGAAACGTATGTGGTCCTAGAATGCCTAATGTACGGATATTTTCATTGATATTGACATTTTGAATCTTTTTCGGAGAGTTTTTTGTACCATTCTGCAGAATTCCTCGGGGAGGTTGTGATCGGTATGTTTGATAAGCAACAGACATCCGTCTCTCAATAGTCAAAGCATGGCAATGGAGGCAGTGGATAGACCATCCATGTAGCGAATCTTACATGTGACTGTCCCATGGTTGAAAATCAGATGTAGAGCGGGTCACGGATAATTTCATGGAGGCCCAATCGGAGACATAGATGATCCGGACTGTCAGAACTTAAAACGGATGTATTTCGTAAACCAGAATGAGTTATGGAAGTAAAATATTTGATTTTGGGGTAGGACGAGCTACTTTAGCCACGTAACCCATTATGTTAGGTTATGCAAGCTGGATTTGCGAAATACCATCAGATCGACGGTTGTTTCCTTGTTTTAATTCTATTTTTACTATAAATGGTAAGTTTTAATTTGATTATAACTCTTCATCAGTTGGGCTTTAGCATTTGCGCCCAACATAAAAAGTGCTTAAAGTAATTAGGAGAACAACGTAGTGAAGCCAAATAGGATACTTACTATTTTTTGCCGAAAACCTTGCGCACTAGTAGACATCACACGACCGTCTTAGTAAGTTGCAAATTCTAGGAGTTTTAGTTATAGTTTGATTCTGAAATTTCTCCCACTGCTTAATATCCCTATGTAAAGGGCTGTGAACTCGTTTATTTCATTCATCAATCAATTTCTAATTTTATAGAATTTATTTTCTATTTTCTTGTTCTTTTCCTCGTGGATTCAAGAAGTCTCTGTGAGGAGTCCAAAGAAGTTCCGTGGATTCGGAACAATTATCCCCTTGATCAGGAAGATGGTACTCGACCTCACGTCCTTTACTGTGTTAAAATCACACAGAACTAGCTATCCTAGCCAAACGAAGGGTGATTTGGAAATGGACATTAAACATGAAAATAACTTTTGGTTAAGATTCAATAAAAAAAAACTAATGGTTATGATTGTACTCTTGGTGTTTTTTTTTTTTTTTTTTTTCCTGTTACACACGCATTCACACTACATTAGATTTTCATCACAATCGGTACTCAAACGCATGACCTTGTAGGTTGCAATGGGTCGGGGGAGCCAGTATTATAAAGCCAAGACTTTGCTGGAAACAATATGTTAAAATCAGTAGATAATATTTGAAAAAATAAAAAATTTAAATAATAAAAATAAAGAAAAGATGACTTATGTGTCAACAAACTCAGTTAGCAAAACAATACTTAACCAAGACAAATATTTAAGAAATATAGAGAAATAATTGATTTTGGAGTGAGTGAAAATAGATTAGAGTTGATTAACTTATAAGCCACAATTAGATGCTTAAAGCACCATTTCAAATGAGTTAGGTCTGTTCGGTTTGAACCCAACTGGTATGACATTATCAGTCTTCACACAAACCTAGACCCAAATCCCGACTCAGACTTGGCCTGGCATGGCGCGCACCCATGCACATCCACTCTCCAACCTGGCACAATTCAGCTCGGCGCACGCGCGTATGGTCAATGGCACATGTTTGGGCTAATGATATAATCTCCTATCGAACCAAATTCACATGTCTCTTGAGAAGGGACTCAAGCCTAATGCAAAACTTCTCTCTTATATACTTTAGTTTTTCTTTGGTCCTTTTTTATATGGGACAAGAGAGCTATAAAAAACAAAACACTTTTCAAAAAAAGAAATAATTAAGAATTTAAAAAAAAATAAAATTGAAACACTTTATTTATATATATAAAAAAATCTTTTAAAATACGACAATCACCCACATGTTTCAAATTTTAAATACTTCAGTATAAGATAGAAGAATTGTGTAATAGTGTCGATGTTTATCTGACTTTAAGCGTAAATGGCTATACATGTCACTCACACAACTCTTCCGCTACAGTAGATTCTGCAGTTTGGTGTCTTTTGACCATACACCTTTACTTGAATGTTCATGAGTGCTAGAGATAAACGACCTATATATTTTTATAGAAAGCGACCCCACTTTCATACTCATATATGTGAATTCCATTAAGTATACATAACAATTGGATACACCATCATATTTGGTAATGGATTCATTATGAATTCAAAAACTTGTCATCTCATACGTTGTTGCTTACACTACTTAGACCATAGGAAGGGGTAAGTTCTCTACAGTGCTTCACAGTTTCCCAGTGTCTTGTTATTTACCCATTAAACCTATCGGATGGGATTTTCACTTGTATAGGTTGGGTTTCCAACATTGGTAGCTCATTCGGTTAGGCTTAGCCCCATTTCCTTTGATGTTTCTATGACTAATCCTTTATATAGTCATTTAGTCAAAGGATCTGCCAGATTCTTTTCCAATTGTACAAAATCAACAGCCATGATTCCATCATTCAACATGTGTCTCACAATATTATGCTGGAGTCTAATGTGTCTACTTTTATCATTATATATCTTACTCTTGGCCCTTACAATAGCTGCTTGATCACAATGGTATATCTGTTAACAAATGTCTAATCCATTCCACTTCTGATCATTCCTTTATTAAGGCGATTGTAATGCTAAAAAAATTGCTATTATCTTTTCTGATTATGTGAATACCTAATATCATACTTGCTTTCCCTAAGCCTTTCATATCAAAGTTAAAAGATATGCGTTTTTTAGTCCAATTGACTAACTTAACATTGGTTACAAAGATAAGCATATCATCTACATATAAGCATATTATAAGACCATCATTATCAGAGAATTTTCTATATACACATCTATCCACATCATTTATTAGATATCTATTTGACTTTAAAACATTCTCAAAATTTTTATTATATTACTTAGGAGCTTGTTTTAAACCGTATAATAATTTGATTAACCTACACACTTTGGTTTTTTTTTTTTTTTTTACTTAAAATTATAACCTTCAAGTTCCTACATGTAGATTTCTTTATCTAAAAAGAAAGTGAAAAATCCATCTCCTATGTTGGTATTCTTTCGAGCTACCGTACTCCTTATAAGTTTTTGTTCTACTTCACTATTCGCATCTATACTTCTACTTGTTGAAGAAACAATTGATCTACTAATGTCTTTTATTTCTACGAATGTAGAATTCATACTAAGGGCATTTTCTACAAACTCTGCATCTCTAGTTTCTATAATAATGTTTAGAATTAGAATGTTATCCTTAGATTTCAAAACTAGGAGCCTATATGCTACCCTATTTCTACATATTATATAAACACACAATCAATTATTTTATGACCTAGTTTTCTTTTCTTGGTTTCAGGTAATCCTACTTTGGTCAAATACCCTCACACTTTAAGTATTTGTAATCAGGAATATGATTTTTTCACATTTCATATGATATCTTACCAGTTTTCTTATAAAGTATCCTGTATTGTATATAACAAGCAGATAGTATGGCTTCTTCCCACATTTTAGAGGGTAAACCAGAACTATTCAGCATAGTGTTCATCATTTCATTCAATGTTCTATTCTTGTGTTTAGTTGTTCCATTTTGTTCTGGTGTATAGGGAGCAGTAGTTTCATGTACTATCACGTTCTTTTCACAGAGATCTCTAAAATAGGAAGATTCATACTCTCATCTTTTATCTGATTTAAGCCTTTTAATATTCTTGTTAAGTTGGTTTTCAACTTCTGCCTTATAATTAATTAATGATTATAAAGCTTCATCTTTGTTCCTTAGAAGGTATACTCTAGTGTATGTATAATAATCGTCTACGAACGTTACATAATGCCTTTTACCTCATTTAGATATGTAATTTCTAAAATCACCTAAGTCACTATGTATTAATAGTAATAACTTGAAACTTTAATAGGTTTAGAGGAATTTTTAACAAACTTGGATTCTATACAAGTCTCACATTTTTTAAAATTATAGACAGAGATGTCATGTAGCAATCCTATTTGTTTTATTCTTTTCAAAGGTTTTACGTTTACATGACTTAATATATGATGCCATAATAAAAGACATTCAATAATATAAGTAAGACTTGATGAATCTTATTATTATTATTATATAAAACATTTACAATGAACAAACCACTATTACAGTAACCCTTGCCAAGGAAGGTTCCATTCTTGATCATCATAAGCTTATCAAAATCAAATACTAGTTTAACTATAACCTTCAGAATCAAATACTTTTTAACTATAACCTTATTGATGAGCGAATCAGATACTAAGTTGAGACGAATGTCAAGCAAATACACACGTTCTTTAACATTAAAGTCTTTCCTAGTGTGAGCTTTTGAACAACATGATCTCTTTTCCAACAATTAAAGAGGATCAATCATTTTTCATGAACTCTTGTTTCTCATCTTCTATCGCTTGATAGGAGGTAAACATGCTCTGATCCTTACATACATGTCGCATTGCACTAGTGTCTAATATCTATTACATATTGTTTACTAGAGATACTTCAGATGCTATAGCGACAACCATGTCTGAATTTTCTTCAAGTTCAACGAGATTGGCTTGAGATTTAATATTCTTTTTCTTAAGCCCACATTCATTTTTATAATGTTTAGGCTTCTTACAGTAGTTTTAAGGCCCATTTTCTTGAATTGACTATTTGTTCTCTTTTTAAGCATACACTCTTTAGAGTGATGTCCAGGTTTTCTACAGTTGTAATAATTCCTTTCTTTTTGTCATTTTGTGCCTAACTTATTTCTACTAAGTTAGTTTTAAAATTGATTCGTTTACATTTTCAATTTGGTATACGTTTCTTTTAGCCTCCTCTATTTTTATGTGTATGATTATATTTTCTAAAAAATGCTATTTTTCTTATGTTTATTCTATTTTTATATTCCTTCCAAGAAGGATGTAGCTTTTCAATGAGCACTCCTAACAAGAATACTTAACGAATCTGGTTCATTACAGGTTTATCGTCTATCATTTCATAATGAAAGAAGTTTGCGATCGATCACATATTTTTAAGATCATGCATCTTCAAAGACATATTTCTTTTCTAGGATGGTCCAAATGTCCTTAGTAGATTCATAAAGAAGCATAAATATCATATAATTCATTGGACATAATATTGATAATACAATGTTTACAATTATTAGCATATCTAAATTTATTTTCGTTGACTGGATCAACTATAAATGAATCTGAAAGAATATAAAAGACTTTAGGTTTCTAGTGCAAAACTGATTTTCTGTTACCATTGTTTGAAATTCTGTCCAACGAACAATTTGATTTTGGACAGTTCAATCGTAGGGTTGACTATAATGGTGGTCATGGTTTACAGTTTTCGATAATGTAGTTCTAGTTGTAATGTAGTTTACAAACAACTTCAAGATATAGTTTGAACATTAGTTACAAAAAAGGTTAAGAGAAAAAGAAAAAAAATGGATTTTTTAAATTTTTCGAACAAATAATGTATTAGTAGTCTACTATTTCCAACTAATCAATAATTTTCCTTTCATGATTGTTGGAAATAATATGTTGAAAACAGTAAATAATATTCAGAAAAATAAAAAATTTAAATAATAAAAAATAAAGATAAAATAAGACGACTTATGTGTTTGAGTCGAGGTGTGACAGAGTCACTCGACTTGAAACCAAATCTAGCCTCCTTGGATTATGTCCCAAGTGCAACTTGAATCTTGGACAGTTGACCTCCAAGATACAACAACTATGACCCGGTCCCAACGGTGCACTTGATGTATACGAGCTCAAACTAGCGTGCAAAACGGAAACCAAATGAGTTGACTCGGCATTGAACTTAGTTGGTAGAAGAATATTGAACTAGAGACAAAATTTAAGAAACAAAAAAAAAAATCATTAATATTTTAGTGAGTAAAAGCTGATTAGAGTTGGTTTTTATATACCATGATTAGGTGCTTAAAGCACCATTTCAAATGGGTTAGGTCCGCTGGGTTTGAAAGCAACTGACATGACACTATCAGTCCTCACATAGATCCGAACCCAGCTCGGCCCGGCGCAACGACCCTAGCCGAATCTGTACTACTGCTTGTTACTTACTAGTCTCGACTCGATTAAAGAGGTTGGCTAGTTAGGATCAGTAACAGCTAAGAGTTCGGAAGTTACCCCATCTAGTTGGAAATCTTTTTGGCCTAACCAAGAAGTCTTATGTCCTTTAGGTCGCACGGCGTTTTAACTAAAAAAAACTTCTTGCATCTTAAGAAGGAACTCAAGCCTCACGTAAAACTTTCTCTTATATACTTGAGTTTTTATTTGGTCCTTTCTATTATGGGACAAGAGAGCTATACAAAAAAAAAAAAAACTTTTAAAAATACAACAGGCTTTGTCACGCCCCAAAATTCGGGTACCCGAATAGGGTGTCCAGGACCTAAATTCCAGACCCGTGACCTATATATAAAAAATAAAAATAAAAAGAATAAGTATGACAATTTCATATGCATTTTATTTTCTCTCACCATAGTCCAAAACTTTCAAAATTCAAACACATACTAAGATAACTAATTAAATAATCTATTATTACATCGATGCATAATTATTTAGCTTAACTTGAAGTAAGAAAATCAAGTCAAACATTACTACATTCAGAGTTCCAAAATAAAAATAAAATTTATCCTATATAAAATGACATGCCACGTGCATCCAACCACATTCCATGCTCCACTACTAATAGTAGTACCCCGCATCTTCAAAATATTCGTAACCTGAAACAGTTAAAACATAATGAGTTGACAACTCAATAGGATCACATCAATCCCGAGTTGAAAGTCCCACAAATATTACCAAATTTAACCTGGACATATTAATCAAAATAAGTTGAACACTGGATGTAAAATCATAGTTAATAATTTGATATTCATGAATATGAAATGAATAAATTATTTAACATAGCTTTTCTAAAAATACTAAGATTTGGAGTGGACAAAACCTTCATGTATGCTGATCCTTTTATGGGATGACCCATGACAGAGCACCGGTGTTGATCCTTTCAGGGTATGACCCTCGGCAGAGCACCGGTATAACCTTTTAGGGACAAAAGCCCAGGGCAGTGCACCCATGTGTACTGATCCTTTTAGGGAATCACCCAGGGCAGAGCACCTGTGCCGATCCTTTTGGGAATGACCCTGGGCAGAACACCCGTGTCGTGTTGATCATTTCGGGAATGACCTTGCGCAGATCACTCGTAAGAATTACTGCATAAAAGAATAATTGTTTACACACGATGCATCTAACTTACAATGAAACATTGTAACAAAAAATATCAGAGCACCCATAACAAATAATATGGTGATCCTTTTAAGGCAGAGCACCCGTAAGAATCATTGCATAAAAAAATAATTGTTCACATAATAAATATTCATCATCACCACTAGATAATATCAAATGCAAATGCAAATAATAATAATAATAATAATAATAATAATAATAATATTTGCATTGGTTCAGTAGTCAAATAAAAAATATACTTCAATAGAGAATTATTTATGAATATTTCAATGTCTAGATTATATAAGGCAATTTCTTATGAATCTTTCAATAAGGATTGATCACCTACCTGCTGTGGAAAAATTGTGTGATGAGAGAAAAATAATTTAAAGCGATGCTGATTTCTATGTATACTAGCTTGGATTGATCAACTCTGAACTCGATGTTGAACCCTCACGGATACTCTCCCTTCTCCTGAGCTCTCTTTTTCTTCTCACAGATTTTCTCTATGGTTTTCTCTCGATAGCATGAGAAATAGGATATAAAAAAATGATGTCAAGAGAGTTGGTGGGTTCTGAGTTTAATGGGAGGTTTAGATTGAGGAGTGGGTCCCACCCTGATGATGACAATCATGGTGGATTGGTTCACATCCGCAACCATACCGCGGAGAAGTGGGAAAGAGAGGGAGTCGTGGAGGAGAGGGGGGTTGCTTTGTGGGTGACGTGCGTCAGCACGTCACTTACTTTGCTTTTTTTTTTTTAAAGAGCGGACCCCACATAAATGATGTGATAAATCCACACCGTTCATCAGTTTTGCCCGACAAGGTTAGGGCATGTGCCCAAAAGTGAGGGTCATCCACAGTTCAAGTGGGCCACACCAATGGCAACAGTGGAACCCACCATTAAAAGAACAGAGTATTACAGGCTTCAAGCCTTAAACTTGGCCCAAGGGTTAGGTGGGCTTGAAATCTAGGATAGGCGTTCAGGCTTAGTCAAGCTAGGGCCATTGATGAATCGCCCCACCCGGCTTATTGGCCTACTCTAATCATCAAGTAGGTTTGGGTTATACGACAAAAAGGAGAATTTGAAGGCACCTACTAGTAGTTCCATTGAAGTAGACCACTATCATACAACATAATAAAATATATTCTGAAGATGCTTGTGAATTGTCTCATTCAATGCATTGGTTGTGTCTCACCTTTCAATAAAATAAAGTTGTCACATTCAATGTAAATGAAATTTAACAACACATTTAAATTCAAGATTATTATAATTCTATAATCAAAATCATTTATATGATGTGATTCATTGTAGATAGAGAATATTACAAAAGAAAGGCTGTCTCCCAACCTTTTGTCGTAAAATAGAAAGTTGTCACATTTAATGTAAGTGTATAGTTTAAAAGAACATCTAAATTTAGGATTGTCATGCTTGTATGATTAGAAGCATTTATGTGATGAGATTCATCATAGATGGATAATACTACAAAAGAGTTAATTATTTTATTAAGATTTACAAACCAATCCTTACATTAAGAGTATTAATTTCAAACCTCCTTTATGTCACTCTTTTCCTTACAAGGCCGGGCTGGCCTTTTTAGTGTTACCCTTAAACATGGTCCATTAGATAGATGAGTTGGATCCACTCACCGAATGACACAAGTAAATAACACGAATTTCAACATACTTAATTATTTTTTTTTCCCTTCTCTAATAGTAACTTTTTCCCCATTATGCTTCAAGCTTTTGAGGCACAGACAATCAAAGATTAAACCTAGATCACTCACACACTCTACGGACGTTTGGACAGTAAGTTACTTAAGATAAGCTACTTATGCCTTAAGTAACTTATCTCAATTTCTACTTATTAAATTGAAGTGATTAAGTAACTTTAAATAAAAAAGCTACTTATAATTTATCATAAACTAAATTTACTTATCTGAAATAAGTTACTTATCTACTATTATAAGTAGAAAAAGTTACTTTTTTGGTGGTATCCAAATGGGGGCCCTACAAGCCCGTACCATCTCATTTGAATCACTCATATACACTACACTGTATCTACTGATCTATTGGGTTCAAGGTTCGACTTGAATAGTCAATTTCTCAAGATAAATTTGTTGCCCTTTTTTCTAGTAATTCCAGTAAGTGCCTGCAAATTATCTTCGATTCAAGAGTACTGCACAATAGAGAGCGCCCAAGCAGCCCTATGTGCAAGCGAAGCACCGTCCTTAAAGAGATTTGAACCCCGATTGAAAAAACAAAAATTCATTATCTTACCGACTGGATATACACACTACTTATGAGAAGTTTAAATAATTAATATACTTATTTACTTTATAAAAATAACTTTTATTTTTGAAATTTATTTTTATTATGAAAAGACAATGGAACTTATTATTCACTTGTATTTTATTTGAAGAGAAATACTTTGATACTCCACTAGGTCGTGATGGATGATACACAATAGAAATTGCATGCGTATGTTCATGTAAATCAGATTCAGCCGTCCAAATTATAGTTCCTAATTTAGATGCATCATGAACCAAAACTCACGCAAGTCTGATTACCTGACTATCAGATTGGTGGACATTCGATAGTTAAATATATCCATTGGTCCTATTTGAACAAACGAGTGTCCATAACTTAGAGGTTAGGTTTGTTTAACGAATCTGAGTCCAGGATTGTGAGTTGGTAAAAGTGGTTTCTTTAAATTAATAGGTTTAATTTGAGTTAATGGGTGCCACTTAAACAATTTCTTTTACCGCATATGTATCAAGTATCATGCTCTGCCGGAGTATCAAATAACTCTAAAACAAAAGGAAAATAGAATAAGAAAAAAAAGAATTGAATTTCTTTGTTTTTCTGGGGAATGCCATGCATCCTCACTCCTGTGTACTTTGAAAGTGCACTTGCCCACATATGTGAGATCGAAAAAGCATGTACAAGATAATTGAACGGTTAAGAAAATTGACAAACGGTCTAAATTCTATGCATCCGTTTGGCCCACCACCTGATGATCAGCTTGGCCTAATTTTTTAGAGCAGGAATTCAGACTGTGAGGGGCGCCATCAAAGTGCCCTTAAAGAGTATTGGACAAAAGGTCAATATCTAGCACGTGAAAGAAAAAGCTCTGCGGCCACTATGATGTATGTGTGATATCCACTCCGTCCATCATTTGCATAAGGTATGTTAGGAGAGTGAGCCCAAAGATAAAGCCAGTCCAAGAATCAAGTGGACCACACTACAGGAGAAAGTAATGATGGTGGTGCTTACCATTAAAACTTATTGGTCCTACCAAAGTTTGGAATCATGCTGATATGTGGTCATTCCTTTCATCATGGTGGGACTCGTGAACAGGTTGGATGGCACATAAACATCAGGGTGGGCTCAGGAAGGTTTCAAGGTTGGGTGTTGGCATCATACTGTTTCCATTTGAGTTTTTGATCAGCCTCATTTTTGGGCTCACGTGTTAATAAGACTGGGTGAGAAAAGATGGATGGAGTGACGGCCAAATATACATCAATGTTGGCCCATGGTATTGTCCCATTAGATATAGAAACAACTTTAGAATGATTCAAACACACAATAGAGAAATGACAAGAGTGAATAATCATGGAGAAATACAATGATTTATGTAAAAAAAATCTTTTGCAAGAAAAACCCATTATACCAAGTTAAAATAATCCACTATTAACATAGATTTACAAGAGATAAGTGACTTACAAATCTCAAAACCCCGAGATGAAATCTCTTAACAAAACTCTAAAAAACTTCTTTGGACTCACACATTTCTTCTTTAACTTCAATCGCTCATTACACCCATTATATAAGGCTATGCACAGAATTAGAAATTAATTGCTTACTTATATAGAGCTTATGCAAACTGTCAATTGAACCTTTGATCGATCAACATCGATCAAGCGTCCATCGATCGATTGACCTTACAATATTCGATTAATCAAACATGCTAAAAAACGTCTAGAAAGCAAACAAATATTTTCTAAATAATCTCGATCGAATGAACCTTGATTTTAACACGTTCAAAACTATCTAGGGAGTTAACTGGGTAATTAAGGATTTTATCAATTAATCGACACTGCGTTCGATCAATTGAACTCCCCTGTTTCAACATAGATCGAAGCCACCAATTTCAACACATGGAATATTTTGTTGCAGGGCCTCTCAGGAAGGGATGGAAGGGCACACCCTGTGCAAAATTGTGTGCCACATTTCTCTTACACGTGCGTTTCCATTCTCCTAAAAAGCTCAAACGGGCGTGTCTATCACAGTTACTATTGGAGAAGGAAAAAGGCAAACACCACTAAAGCAGGAAAAAAAAAAAAAAAAGATTTATCCTATTTTGAAAGCAAACAAAGGTGTCCAACGAAGTATATAAGAAGAATCTACTCTCATGTGATAGAGTTACTGAAGAAGAATAAATAAATAAAAAAAAGAGCCAAGCTTGGGTGCCCTCACTGTGCACGGAGAGTTCTTGAGCACATATCTCCCACCGTCCAACAATTGTGGGCGGGAATCTCAAGGCACATTTCACAATGGACTTCTGAAAAATCAAATATCTAAATGCTCATGGATTCTGGCCAACTTCTAATTTAAACATTGCTTTTGTACGTCCTTGAAGTCTTGCTCTTTTTTTTTTATTTTAACGTACACTTTCCTCTCACACGTGTGGAATGTGGACCACCTGATGGCTGGATGAAGAGTGATGAGGAGCAATTGAAGTGCCGGTTAACTACTAATCACTGGTAAGAGTAATTCTCACCAAAACAATAGAAATTCTCTGATTCTCTTCTCTTGTGTTTTAAAATTTCGTATGTTGGATTCCTTCAGTGGTCCCTTTCATATATATTAAGATCGTTTTCGTTTTGGAATTTTCTGTTCTTGTCGGAGAAATCGTTACCGGAGAGAGACAGAGAGCCGTTTTCAACAGTTACTTCAAGCTGTTACAGGATAAAAAGAGAGAGCCGTTATGGGTAGAGATCAAGACCAATGATTGTTTGTTGTCTGTCCCACCTATTCAAAGGCTTGGTTCCCACACATGCGTGCCACATTGCCATCATGTGGTGAGTAGACCTTATGTACATAAAAATAAAAAAAAATTTTAAAAAAAATAAAAAAGAGGATAAAACGTGGAAAGGGAAAGAATCCTCGTCGGGATAATAAGTTAATAAAAAAAGGACAAAAGAAAAAGAAAATAAAGAGACAGAAGAGGAATGGGTGGGCCACACGAATGACTTCAAGCACAAGCTAGATTTTGGATCTTTGTGTTGTGATGAACTAGAATACGTTTATATCAAAACCGTTCAAATTGTGTCCTTTCCATGGATGGTGCCCGACGTTTGACAATACCGTTCTGGTGTTCTGTTTGTACATGGTTCATGGTCCAATGATCTGAACCATTCATACTACGGACCTCGCATGCACCAAAAATCCTGCAGATTGAAATATTTTAGCCCTCATATCAACGGTTTGGACCATGGATGCCACATGTACAAACATATAACTCCCGGATTGGAAGATTTTTAGCTGAATGGTATTTGCTTCTTTCTACGTTGGATCTGAGCCGCTGATGTGTTCTCTCTTAAAAGCCTTTTTTTTAAACACCTGTTGAAGCAAACTCCCCATCCACAGTAATTTGGTGGATTGGCTACTTCCCATCCACAAGATTTCAGGGGATAGGCTATCCATGGTGGTGCCCATGATATGAATGGCCCAATTACTGACTCAGAGCCTCCACCAAATAAGATTAGTTTAACTTGGGGACCCGTTTGGATACCACTAAATAAGTTACTTTTTCTACTTATGACAGTAGATAAGTTATTATTTGAGATAAGTTTGGTTTAAGATCAGTCATATAGATAACTTCTTTTTTATTGAAAGTTACTTAACTAGTTCATCTAATTAAGTAGAAACCAAGATAAGTTATTTGATGAGGGTCGAATATTGCATATCAGACCCCAGTTATTGCATGATTTTATGTACATGATAATGTTTAATGTCGTAGTTAATTGTGTTTTTGTTGCAGGGAGTAATCAGGAGCGTGGATGGAAAACGAGTATTAAAAGCGTGGATTTGACGTTCCGAAGTCATCAAAGCAAGGGACGAACTCCAGAGGACCCGTATTGAAGAATTTATACGCTGGGGATCCGAGGAAATCAAGCCGTTCGCATTAAATGGGCCCGAAAACCAGCCAGAGTACAAGGTCACAGGGTTCCCGCCATCCGATTAGCTCGAAACTTCATACGTAACCTGGGGACCATTAATTAACCGTACATGTAAAAAATCAGCCATTGAATCACTATAGAAGAGGCCCAATATCCAGATCAGCCCCGAAAATCCTGATTTGGGGTCCGCCTGGTATCTGGAAATAGTTCAATTTCGGTCCCAACACATTAAATTATGCAAAGAAACGAATGGACGGAGCAGATTTCTTAATATCATCACCGTGGACCCCACCTGAGTTGGATGTGCATATTGCACTCGTACACCAGACGTGTACGGCAACTCCAAGACGGTCAAACCGTCTTGGACTCGTATCCCATTCAAAAACGACAACTGTCGTGTCTCTGTTGCCGCCGGTTTCATGCAGTGGGACCCACCCATCATCCAAATGGATGATCTGAACCGTCCATCATGTCTGTACGGGGGTTGTGACCGCCACCTAGGTGGAAGATTTCCAAGAAGCAGCATGTATTGGTTTTTCAACATTCAAACGCAATTCGGACGGCGGTTTAAAAAGTTCAATAGGCCACACCAAATCCACTCAAAAACCACCCGTTTCCAGCTGGTTTTTCGAGGGTATTTCGATGAACGACGCTGATTCTTTAGAAACCATGACATGTGGGCCCCACAGTTAACGCAAAATCAAATCGTCCGCATATATTACGTAGTAACAACCTCCGAGAAATCCGAACGTTGCGGCTAATTATGTAACTTCAGTCTGCGTCGGATCAGTGATCCAGACCGTTCATCTGAAAGCCACGATCAAGCCATGCAGAGGGATGTTTTTGTTCACGAAAACAACGAGATGTCCTGTGTGCGAAGGCTGGGACAACGCAGATCGGGTGCGGCGTTTTTTTCTGTTGCGTAAGATGTTACGCAAGTTGCTGTTACAGGGAGTCCACCACCTATTGCTGGGGAGATTTTCTCCACCGAACGGACAGCTGGTTATAAAGGATCTGATCCACGATAGAGAAGAGAGAGCTTGGCTTGGGAACGTGGATACGTGAGAGAGAGAGAAGATTGGGAGTTTTGTTTTGTTTTCTTTTTCTTTTATTTTTTTTATATATTTGTTTAAGGGATTGGGCCCATTTATGTGGGGCTAAACCTCTTAGCTAGGGCTAAGAGGTGAAGCTTGTGGCATGATGGGAGATCTCGACTGTTAGATTCATCTGAAGAACTAAAGTTTGATTCTAGTTTTGAATATATGGAATATTTGTAGTTTTTAATGGTTTATTGTGACTCAAATTACAATGGATCTGCGAGGGCTTCAGGTATGTTCATTACATTACAGGAATTGTGAATTTAGGAGGCCATGTTGTTCACCATCATCCCTTGGACATGGTTGGATGACGGAATCCTTCCTAACATTCATACATCTTCTGATTGGTTGCGGATTGGTGCATGGATTTGTGATGGAATCATATCTACTTCTTATACCTTTCATCTCTTTTGAAAACTAGATCAAAGGAAGTTCAGATTGTGCATTAGTGACATACTTTCCAACTGGATGAAGATGGGACTCGAAGTCCAGTTGAGTTTATGAATCAAGCATAAGATCTCCCTGATCTCTACAAGTGGATCCCCTGAATCCCTAGTTTCCTACCTTTAAATTTCACCAGTTTAAATAATTATTTCATCATTATTCCTCAATTTATACTTGATTTAGATTTCATCTCATTCTAGTTCTAGTTCTAGTTAATTTTAGATTACGTACAGGTTTCAGTTCCTGTGGATTCGACTTCGGTCTCACCGAGTTTATTACTACATCACAACCCTATACTTGGGGAGTGAACATTATTTGAGGGATAAGTAGCTTATTTTAAGTAACTTACAATCCAAACACCCCATAAGTGATTAAGTTACTTTTTTTACTTGAGTTAGTTTGTTAAGCATAGTTGTAAAAATATCTTATGTGCTAACAACAACTTTATCTCAATAAGAGTTTTTTTTTTTTAATTTTTTTTAATTTTTTTTTTTATTTTAAGCTTATTGCTTTTATACTTCTCTCTCTTGATCCATGTAAAAAAAGGCTCTTTGAATGTCCATGTCAAAGGAGGCTGATGTAGAGCAGGTCGCAGAAAGTTTCACGGCCAATATGGATCAGAAAAGGCCCAGTCCACGACGGAAGTGATCTGGACCATCAGACCTTAGATCGGGCGTATCTCACAATCTGGAATGAGTTATCAGGCTTAAAATATATGACTTTGGAATATAATGAGCTGCTTTAGCCACCTAACCCCGCTATGCTGGGTTGCGCAAGCCAGATTTGCGAAATACCCCTGAATCAACAGTCGTTTCCCTAGTTTAATTCCGTTTTTACTATAAATAGTAAGTTTTAGTTTGATTATAACTCTTCATCCGTTGGGCTTTAGGAGTTGCGCCCAATGTGAAAAGAGCTTAGAATAATTAGGAGAACAGCTTGGTGAGGCCAAATAGGACACTTACTATTTTGGCCAAAAACCTTGCGCACTAGTAAACATCACGACTGTCTATAAATAGTAAGTTTACTATTTATAGTAAGTTGTGAATTCTAGGAGTTTTAGTTGTAGTTTGCTTTTGATTTCTCTCCCATTGTTTGGTATCCCTATTTAAAGGGTTGTGAACTTGTTTATTTCATTCATTAATCAATTTCGAATTTTATAGAATTTATTTTCTATTTTGCTTGTTTTCTTTCTCGTGGATTCGAGAAGCCTCTATGAGGAGTCCAGAGAAGTTTCGTGGATTCGAAACAATTATCCTCTTGAGGAATTGATGGTGTTCGACCTCATCACGTTCATCCCTACGTCAGAGGCTCTCTCTCATAGTCCATATCAAAGAAGGCCCCACATGATGGATGGTCCACATTAAATGTGGGCCCCACGTGATGGATGACTACGTATTAATATGGGCCCACATAATGGATGATCCACATCAAAGGTTATCCCATGACAATAAGTAGCCTACATCCAAAGCGGGTTGGTATGATTGACGACCCACTTCAAAAGTTGTGCTTCCATGATGGACAGTCCACATCAAAGGTGGGCTTCATATGATGAGGCAATGGACATTGAAGCTGGCCCCACATGATAGATGGTCCATATTGAGGTGGCCTCACATGATGGACAGTCCACATTAAAGGTTGACCCGTAATGATGAATGACCCACATCTAAGGCTATACACGAACCGAGTTAGCTCGGTTAGCACGCTCGACTCGACTTGAAAAAGCTCAATTCGACTCGGTTCGAAATTGAGTTCAAGCCAAGTCGAGCTGATTTTTTGAGCTCAAAAAAATTTCGAACCGAGTTCGAGCTTGCCCAAGCTCGACTTAACTCAAATCGAACCCAACTCGAATTGAACTCGGATCGAACTAGTTTAGTGAGTTGGTTACTTTGATATTGATCTTGCTCATCTAAGTGTTTGATGAAATGACTCAACGAAGTGTCGGCTAGTGGTAAAGAAGGTATGTTTCATCAAACAAATACTCTTTTTTCTTGATTTTGATGTTGCCTACAAGGTGCTTGATGAAATACCTATAAAACCATTGCTAGTGTTTTACATACAGTGAGAATGTGAAGGTGCAGTCCATGTGTTTTTGAAAATGCTGCACAAGTAAACTTGGCTCAAACTGGCCTGAGTTGCTGACCAAACTGAGCTGAGTTGGCTAGTCAGGCTCAAGGACCGAGCCAAGTTGAGGTCAGCTAGTGGCCGAGTCGAGTCGAGTTGTGCTAAGCTCGACTCGGTTCGACTCGTGTACACCTCTACCAACATCCAAAAATTGGAGCCTATCCACATGTGAACTCTCATAATATTTTATTGTAGGTTACGTGGGGGGTAGCAAAGTCAAACATGGATTGGGCAATCTGCTTAAGGTGAAATGTCCTCCTTGCCCTTAATTCTTTCAGAATTTGAGCCTTTTACCGCCTAATCCAACCATCCACATTGCATGACAAGGCACATCCATTCCAACAACTAATCCCAACCCTTAGAGCCTTCTTTAACCCTTAGACTTCTTATGAATTACCAAAAGACCATTCAAGGCACCTATAAAATACAATTCCCCTTTTTATTTTCACATCTTTCACCTCCCATGCATCTTTCACCTTCACCTTCCATCCTTCACTTAAACCCATCCATCCACTAAGGTGAGAAAAAAGTAAAAGGATAGCAGCTTCTATCCCAGGTCAGCCTAGTTGAGCCTAAGCTTTAGCCACCTAAGCCACCTTAAGGACTGATCCAATCCACTCAAGTCAATCCTTACGACAAACCCATTCACCCATTCATTCAGCTCTAATCAACCTCATTCATACTTCCATCTGCATTGTGCACTATCATCTCCACTCCCAACCGACCCGCTCGTCTAGTCAGTTCAAGCGTATGCTCCGTGGCCCGCTAGCATGTCGTATCTTGCCCATAAAAAACTCGGATCAACTAGGCCTTCGACTGCTTCTCCAAGTGGGCGAGTTCTGATTGAGAAGTCTAACTTAGTCCATCGCTTGAAATAGGAACTACATCACAACAATGCATTACACACACATTTGCATCATCTGTGCGCAAGAGCTAATCTACTCCTTGGCATTTTGTCTTGTCATGTGAAGTAGAGACCGTACGCTTGTACGAGTAGAGAATGTACCTAACACCTTCCCCTTTGTCACCATGGTCCCTTACCTGAAATTTTCAATCATATATCAAGACTTATTTTAAGAAAAAATCATTTTATTCATTCTCTTAAGGTTTCTACAAGGTCTAGCAAACTATGAAAATTTGAGTAATTGGCTAGTGGCGACTCAAAGTCAAACATACAATACCCCAAATTACAAATACACCAAAAAGCTTGAAAAGGCACCCATGAACGTGATCCACTCGCAAACCAGTGTCCACAAAATGTCAACTCCACCAGGGATGTGCTAGTTCCACTAGTCGCGACCCAACATGAAAAATAGGACTCCATGAAATCTCAAGGATATTAGTTTTTGCACATTAGCATTAGCATTCATCCTAATATCCAAAATACAAAAAATAATAATAAATAAATAAATAAATAAAATCCAGAACCATTCACCCATTGGAACCAGATGCTCCCAAACAAACCCTTTCTATCGCATCCCAATCTATACTTGATCCCAAACTATTATGGGCAATTGGGAAGAAGAAACTCTCCCTTTCCCTACTCTTGATATGCTAGAAGTCCTTCCCCCACAGCCACATCCGGCGGAATCGGTGCAAGTCTCTTGCATCCAAGAGCTGGCACAGAACATGAAGACCACATCCCTTAATTGTCATCAAATCAAGACATGGCAACAACTTTCCCAAACATTTATTGGCTGATTGACGTATAATGTTAATATGGCACCCATGAGAACAAACTTCGCTACCCTGGAATAGAGAAGTGACGAAATGTTGTCTGTTTATGTTAGTCATTGGCAGGCCATGGTCGTCAGAATGAGAACCCCATTGATGATGAAGAATAGATTTTCATGATTGTCCACTCGGCAAACCCGAGTATCTCTAAGTACTTGATCTCGTACTTCTATATAAATTTCACTCAACTCATCCATGTTGGGGAATAAGTTGAAAATAGAATAAGTGCTAGGACAATCTCTCATTGACCTCATAGGCCTCCCTGGTAAAGTGGAACAAGGCTGAGGGAAGACCTGTAGGGTACATGAATGGGATTGGTAATGATCCCGCCCAACGAACAACAAAAATAAACAACATTGTTTCCTTTGCCTGAAGCAACCAGTACTATACTCCCTAACCCCGCGGGGGGGAGCACAATACCAATAGCCGCAACAACCCTAACAACTTCGACAATCACAATTGTAACCATAACACATGTAGCAGCACCCCAAGGGAAATGCACAATACCTCTACCAAAACAGGCAGATGATGGTAAGGGGCCTAGAAACTTTACTCCACTAGTGCAAACATATAACCAAATCATGGCCACACTAGAACATAAACAACTTCTTACCCCTCTACAGCCTAGGTCCCCTCCAAATCATCTTCCTCTCAACTATAATGAGAATGAGTATCGTGAATACCATTAAGGTTATGGTCACACTATGAATCATTGATTCTCTCTGAAGCATGCGGTCCAAGATTTGATAGATAGTCAGAAAGTGGTAAGGGTCAATTTGGGTGCATTAAAAAAGCAGGTCTAAGGATATTTAATGGTGTAAGGCATACCATAGTGATGGGTTATTTTGACCCATCTTCGACTGGTCGAGAGCCCTGCTCGACTGGTCGAAGGCTGGTGGTCGACCGGTCGAAGGTTCGAGTCGAAACTTCGACTCAAAGTCCAGCGAGTAATTTTGCTGTTTTTTACTGTAGCTACGACTGGTCGAAGGAACCTTCGACTGGTCGAAGGGGGCCTACGACTGGTCGAAGGGATGTCTCGACTAGTCGAAGGTTACGCAGTTTGTTCCACGATTTTGCGCGAAACTGCGGATTTGAGTCCTTTCGCAACTGGGATGCGGAAAGGAGTTTCCCAAAACTATAAAAGGGTTGCCTAGGGTTTTTCTAGGCATCAAAAAATAGCAAGAGGGTTTCCTAAAGCTTACAAGGTATTTGCTAAAGGGTTTAGGGCTATCAAAGGTGAGAGAGAGGGAGAAAGAGAGAGAGGAAGCTTATAGAAGGGAGGTTCTGCTCGTGGAGGTTCTCTACTTTGCAATCTACATCTCAGCGCTTCTATGTCCTCGTATCGGTTAGATCTCTCCGTTTTCTCTATTTCTCTTATTGTTTATCCACTCCTGCGTGAGTGAAGAAGGTTGTAAACGTTCTACTTCATAGTGGATTGTTGATCTGGACGAGGTCCCGTGGTTTTTACCTCTTTGAGGGTTTCCACGTAAAAATCTCTTGTGTGGTGTGTGATTGATGCTTTGATTTATTTCATTGCTTTTATTATCCATAATTCTGGTTTGTTTCGGGAGG
The DNA here is from genome assembly GCA_021015155.1 of Magnolia officinalis. NCBI lineage: Eukaryota > Viridiplantae > Streptophyta > Magnoliopsida > Magnoliales > Magnoliaceae > Magnolia > Magnolia officinalis. Next base: position 124,948,854 of record JAJHSJ010000001.1, on the reverse strand, counting down.
CTAGATCCTAAGGTTTGTGTAAGGCCCCCAACACATAGTTTGTAGGGGTAAAGAATTCCATAAGTGGTGCTCTCTTCTGAAACCCTATTTTCTCCTTATAAATAAATTATATCCCAAAGAATATATATACATAGAGAGAGAGAGAGAGAGAGAGAGAGAGAGAGAGAGAGCTTGGATGTTCCCACCCTCATAGGATATTTAGAGAGAGTAACAAAAAGAGGAAGAGAACGAAGAGAAGAGAGAAGACATTCCACCTCTCTCCTCCTTCCATCACATGTCCACATGTGTGGGGCTTGGTGAGGCCAGCTCTCTAGTGCGCATACCCAGCCCTACCCCAAGCTTGAAAGCATGATATTGTATTCTACAATAATTAGGTGACACAAATCAAAGTATGGTATTTTTTTTATTTTTTATTTAGATTTTCTAGAAACTTGATACTATTGAGATGGAGATCTAAATTATTGCCTAATTAATTTTTTTAAACTCTAATTTTCGCTGTTGTGTTTGTACAATTCCTGACAAAACAAGTATCTAGAAATCAGAAGTTAAAATTGTTCCACTAATTTGATCATTATATGATGACCTATCTTCAGTGAGTCCTACAACTTGGACATTAATTTAAGCTAAATATCTGCCACATCTATAAATTTTTGGACCCTAGATGTTGTTGTTACCAAAAAGTAACACCCACTTTTAATGTGGAATTATTTAATACTCTAACGATGCAGGTCGCTCATTACATAAACACTCAGAATTGTATGCCTATTATAAATAAACTTAGATTCAATTAACTGACTAAATTGTGGTATTGGATGTTGTTAAGGCGGCAATCCTAGAATTAGATTGGTTGAAAAATCCTAACCTCTAATTTGTGGACACTTTTTTTTTTTTGTAAGGACCAATAATTTATATTTCATTTTTAACTGTAATATGTTAAACAAACCATTCACTCCAAAAGCTCAAGCTGTCAGAGTGTGGTGTATCAATGTATATCAAGGGACTTAATAAACGTTCACCAATCCAATAGTTAGATTATCAAATAAGTGTTTTTTTTTTTCATGATACATCTAAAATGGGTGCCACAATTTGGACAGTTAAGTTTGAACTACTTGTATGCCACCTTGCAATTTCTATGTACTTGTATAATTATCCATCAGACTTTGCCAGAATATGAAAGATTTTCTCATTTTTAATACGTACTTCCCATGTCATGCAGATTGTCTCGGTAACAAACACCAGTAAGTCTTTACACAGAATAAATCTGTATAAATGCATCACTGTACCACATCCATCATTTTGTGAAATTGCAATAAATCAAGGATCTTGACTGTCGTTGAACGTCTCCAAAAAGAGGAGTGTCGTGAGAATGAAAATCTAAGAACTTCTACTTGCATTGAATTGCTAATCCCTTTTGTAACATCCCAATGGTTGAATCTTCAGTACCCCTAAAGAGAAATGCCCCTCATGCATTTGAAATGCCAATTACTTTGAAATTTTTAATTTAAACTTTTCAAAAGTAATTTTACAAAATAAATATCATTTTATAGTATTAATAGTAATTTAAAAAAAAAAAAAAAAAAAAAAAAAAAAAAAAAAAAAAAAAAAACAGTTTTAAACATCTTGATTAGCAAGCTCTTGTCTATTCGACCATCTCCTAAAAATAGCATATCCAGCTCACATCACAATAAAATCTCATACTACGACAAAATGTAATGTGCTTCCATCTTTGGAGAATGTCTAGATCCCTTATCCACATATATATGGAAGCACATGACATTTTTCCGTAATAGAAAATTTAATTGTGATATGAGCTGTATATGCCATATTTAGGAGATGGTCTGATAGGGATTAACCTATTGGCATTTTCCCTTAAAGGTGGGCCATTTGCACCCTCCTTGTCCAGACAGTGAACTTGGATGGTTTAGATCTACATTACGAGGAACCAGTCAGGCCAACATATAGAAATGGTTGTATATGGTTTTCTAGAGTCCTAAGGAATATTATACTCTTATGAAAGATGAGTAAGAATACATACAAATTTTCTCCCATAAGAGGATGGAGAGAGAAGAATCTTCTAGTATCCTGCGTTGGCTAGGATAAAATAAAAATAAAAAATCCTGTCCTTAAAAGATTCTTTGGTTTTAGATTCTGAAAATTGGGACGATTTGATGTAAAGCGGGTGGTTGATAGTTTATTGGCCAAGATGGATCAGAAAAGGCGGCCAGACCATCACAACTTAAAAACAAACGTATCTCGCAAATCGGAATGAGCTATCGGACGTACCTAATATAATTTTGGGGTAGGACGAGCTACTTTAGCCACCCAACCCTGCTACACTGGGTTGCCCATGCCGAATTTACGAAATACCATCAGATCGATAGTCGAAATCCGTTTTATTTTCATTTTTACTATTTTACTTTGAGTATAACTCTTCATCCGTTGGGCTTTAGGAGTTGTGCTTAACATGAAAAGTGCTTAGAATACTTAGGAGAACATCATGGTTCAGCCAAAAAGGACACTTACTATTTTTGGCCGAAAACCATCCGCACTAGTAGACATCACAACCATCTATAAATAGTAAGTTTACTATTTATTTTATAATAAGTAGCGGTTTTTAGGAGTTGTAGTTGTAGTTTGATTCCAAAACTTCTCCCATGACTTAATATCCTTATTTAAAGGGTTGTGAACCTGTTTATTTCATTCATGAATCAAATTATGAATTTTATAAAATTTATTTTCTATGTTCCTTGCTTTTTACTCGTGGATTCAAGAAATCTATGTGAGGAGTCTACAGAAGCTTCACAGATTCGAAGTAGTTATCGTTAAAAAGGCGATGATCAATATGGCACGATTGCACTTAAGGACGTCGAGGAGGAGAAAGATCATGAGAGCATGAAGTCACTTTTTCTGAGCTTCAAGGTCCATCAATGGTAGAATATAATGGGCACGTATGATTTTCTTATTTCCCGATCATCAGTGCATTAATAATTTTGAAATTTTTTAAAATTACGTGCCTAACTTCTACCATTAGTGGTTGGGATCCAGAGAGAGATATATAGCTATTGATCCAACAGTATATTAGTGAAAAATTGTAAATCGCATCGTGAAACATGTTACTACCAATCGTCACTGTCGCTGGAGCTTAAAAGATGAAAAATTGTGACAGTGATTGATGTTGTGCTTAATGGTACGTACCTACCAGGTCCTTAGATCAAAGAATATATTATCCTAGGGAAACAAGTCGCATAATTAGCAGGGACCACGACAACAATTGTTCCATTTTCACGGATAAAACCTATATCATATCATTTAATCAGAAGGAATTTCAAGATTACAAAGGTGATGCGTTTTTATTACTCCTACATAGTAAAGATGAAAGTCTGTTTTGGATTATAAAAAGTTAAGGGTGTTTTTGGTTGTACAACTATCATGAAACCAAAATATTTCTTGGAGATTTACGGGATACTCAAGCATGACCTGAGTATACCATGTTTGATTTGTAGGCACTTGTAATTGTATGCATGACCTATATTGATTGAAACTACACCAATGAAGAAGAGTGGGCTGAGGACAGTTTCATGACCAAGATGATCAGAAAATGCAAAATCGAAACCAGAGGTGATCCGGACCATCAAAACTTAAAACGGACGTATTTCACAAACCGGAATAAGCTATTGGACATACCATGCATATATGATTTTGAGGTGAGATGAGTTACTTCAGCCACCCAACCCGCTATGCTGGGTTGCCCATGCCGAATTTGTGAAATACCATTGGATCGGCAGTTGAATTCATATTTTAATTTCATTTTTATTATTTATAGTAAGTTATAGTTTTAGTATAACTAAGAGAAAGTGCTTAGAATAATTAAATAAGAGAAAGTGCTTAGTTTTATATCCGTTGGACAGTAGGAGTTGCGCCCAACATGAAAAGTGCTTAGAATAATTAAGAGAACATCATAGTTCAGCTAAATAGGACGCTTACCATTTTTTGCCGAAAACCATGCGCACTATTAGGAATCATGACCGTGTATAAATAGTAAGTTTACTATTTATCGAAAGTTGTGAATTCTAGGAGTTTTAGTTGGAGTTTAATTCTAGAACTTCTTCTATGCTTAGTATCCCTACTTAAAGGGGTGTAAACTCATTTATTTAATTAATCAATCAATTTATGAATTTTTTAGAATATTATTTTTATTTTCTTTTTTATTTTCTCGTGAATTCGAAAAGTCTCTACAAAGAGTTCAAAAAAGCTCTGTAAATTCAAAGTAGTTATCCTTGAGAAAGACGGCGATTTTGATTGAAGAAGTAGTTCATCCCTATGTCAACCAATGAATTAAAGAACCCATTGCCTTTTAAATCACCCTCACAATCAGATTTTTGTTGAAGAATTCTAACCTTTATTACGGATCCCTTTTTATTGAAATAAGACCATGGGATTTTTCATTTCTAACCGTCCAATAACTATCCAGCAATCCGACGGCCAGAAATCAAATAAGTATAATTTTTAGTTCATGTTACATTTAAGCTAGAAACCATAATTTTTAATTTGAGTTACTCGAATGTCACGTATTCATTTCCCAAGTAATTCCGAAGCATCATCCATCCCTCTGCGCCAGAGTATCAAATTCTTCCTCTATTTTCTTTGAGAGCTGATCAAGTGCGCGCTTGGTTTTGACGTCCATATCGTTTCCTGTACAGGTGGCAGACAAGGATGAGATGAGGACCTACGATCGACAGATTCGGTAGCTAGGGACGCGGATTTCCTGCTAAAGCCTTTCGCAGTAAGTTCCTGCGCTGGGAACCAGGTGGGGCTCACTGTGATGAATTTGAGAAATCCTCTCCGTCCATACGTTTTTTGAGTTCATTTTAGGACATGAGGCCAAAAGTGAACCGTACTCAATTCTAAAGTGGGTAGAAAATGTGAGAATTGAATTTCGACAGTTGAAACATTTGTGGGTCACAGAAGTTTTGAATCATTCTAATATTTTGTTTTTTCAGTTCATCCCTGTAGAAATGACGTTATTAACAGTATGTATGGCATGTAAACATTTTGTAGAACCAGGGAGGTTTCAACGGTAGGAATTTCCCTAACCACCTTTTCCTTTAGTACGGCCCACTTGAGTCGTGGATCCTGCTCGATTTTGGTCTTATAGCCTAAAATAAGCTCACAAAACGGATGGACAGGATGGATTCCATACAAACATCACGGTGGGCCCCATCTGGGTTCCCAGCGCAGGAACTTCCTGCGAATGGCTTTCGCAGGAAATCCGCGTCCGATTCGGAAGTGAATTTCCAGACAGAAGCTCATATCTGATCGTACAACCGCAACCATTTAATGGGTGGTGTATAAATCAACAGTAAAAGACAGGGCTCACATTCAACGAAGTAGGATTCGATGGTTACAGTTGTAAGGATGGCTTTAGCTGGACGGACAATCAATGGTAGAGCCCAGGGGATGAACGCTTCAGATCTCGCCCATGTGCACATGTGTACAGAAAATGATGTGGATCCGCAATTACTCGTCCTTTCACCTTCCCTTTATTTCTTTTCAGATATAAACACGCGCGGAACGTTTTATGCAAGTTTTCACGTACGGGCTTCTTCTTTTTCACGTACCAAGTGTATTTTTGCGCGTGCGTTTTACGGGATTCGGATTCGGTAGTGACCCCCCCGGGTAGGTACTGCTGAAATCGGATTGGGTACTGAGTTACTCAGTACGCTTTTATCGTACTGAGTAAACTCAGTTGGGCCAACTGTGAATTTATGTCGTTTATCCACACCGTCCATCCATTTTCACTGCTAATTTTAGGGGTTGATCCCAAAATTCAAGTAAATCCAAAGCTCAAGTGGACCATTACACAGGAAACAGTGTGGAATAATGATTTCCACCGTTGAAACCTTCCTAGGGTCTAAAGTAATTTTTATTTGTCATCCAACCTGTTTATAAGATCACAAAGACACGGATGAAGAGAAAACACAAACATCAGCTTGATCCAAAACTTCTTTGACCTCCAAAAAAATTTTCAATGGTAGAGGTTCAATCAAACTGTTTCTTGTGGTGTGGTCCACTTGATATTTTAATTTGCTTCGTTTTTGGGATCAAGCCCTTAAATTATCTGTAAACATGGATTAACGGAGTGGATAAAATAAATAAATAACAGTGGACCCCACACTGTTTACTCAGTACGCTACGGGTACTGAGTTACTCAGTACGCAATCCGCTTCCGGTACTGCTGGGCTTTCGAAAAGCTACGTGACCCACTATAATGTATGTGTTTTATCCATGCCCTCCATCTCATTTAACAATATGATCCAAAAATAAAGCAGATATAAATCTGATGTGGACTACGCCACCAGAAAAAATGGTGGTTAAACGCCTACCATTAAAAACTTCTTAGGGGTCACAAAAGTTCTGGATCAAGCTGATATTTGTGTTTTCCCCTTACCAGAGTTCTCCTAGTGTGCTCCACCTCAGATTTAGATCTGTCTCATTTTGTTGGGCTCCTGCCTTAAAAGGTGCTGATAAACTAGATGGACGGAGTCAATAAAACACATGCATCATGGTGGGCCCACAGCGCCAATCAGTACTGAGATCGGGTCACTACCTGAGTCCGGGTCTAGTTCGACGTTAGACCTTTTTACACACAGCTTTCTTTTGTACAAACATGTCATTTGTGTAAGACATCTGAGCCGTGCAAAAAGTGGCCCACAGTATAAAGAGCATATCTGGTGAAAAAATGGAACAAGTCTTGTACACTGAAAGACGATTGGCTGTCTATCGATTTCAACAGTGAGCCAGCCTGATGTGTGGACCATCTTGGTTTTTATCCCATGTGAATTTTACTGTCAGGACCATCTTTTTACAGGGCCGACCTTTTTATACTCTTGGAAAGTGTTATGGTTCATATTCACACACTTAAACCATAAAAGTTGTGGGACCCAATGCGTACAGGTCATAATACTATAATCAGACACACAGGACAAATCTAGCTAACCACTTAATAATGCGCATGCGTTCGTTGAATTTGGACCACTTACTGTCTATATTTTAAGTTTATTTTAGATGTCGACCAATTTTCTATTTAGAACATGATTTGTGATACTAGTTGGCTCATAAACTATTCAAGGGTGGGCCATGGTTTTGTACCGTTTATTTGAATTATATGCACAATACCTGAGTGCATAAGTATATACCGAGTATCAAAGCTTCTTTCTTTCTTTTTTCTTTTTCTCTAGCATGTTTGTTTTAGGGAATAAATACCAAAACGTTGATCATATGGGCCTCCCATGGCAGGGATGACAAAAATATCCTAACCCAAACCAGTTCCATCGGCCTAAAACAAACGGTCAAAAAGAAAAATACAGCAATACCATGAATATAGATTTTTTTTATTTTTTTTTTATTTTTTTTATTTTTTTTATTTTTTTTTATTTTTTTTATTTTTTGTATGGCTTGTTTGTTTTGCTGAATTTTCTGATAATATAAAGAAAATATGTGATCATGATGATTTCATGACTGCCAAATCAGCTACTGAAATTGTCGGTCAAATGTAAATTAGTGAAAATATAATTAGTCGTTTTCATGTAATTAGTGAAAATTTCACGTCCAAACAGTCATATGAGTATATTTTGCTGATCTTTTTAACATTAAAGTAAAGAAAAAAATATCGTTATTACTACTTTACTTCTAATAAATTAAATACTGAAATTGATAACAATAAAGATGGTATTAACATACAAGTAAAATAATTTATATTAATCATTGCACGTTTCCTTTACTGTGATAATGGTGAAGTAAATTGTAGGCCCTTGGAGTAATTTCATACACGGGCCATCCATTAAATATGTAGTCCACTAATTCAAATATCATTTAGTATATCTTATATTTTATAAACCATATGATGTGGACCGTTCTACCTGATGGTTTATTTTGAGTCAAACATCTGTCTCTTGAACACCCTTTTGTGCACTTGTGTATCACGCATCACACTAGCCGACTATTAAATCACATCATGTGTAAGCCTCCCAAAAGTACGAAGAACTTTAGTACTCTGTTGGAGTTTACAAATCATACACGGACACTTGGAAATACGTACATCTCATTGAGGTGATGGGCCAAATGCAGGAATAATCTTCTTGATATTATTTGGGTGGGCATCTAAGAAGCTCAAAGGTTTCATTTTCACAGGTCATTCTCTCTGTTTAGTAATCCAAAACTGTTGATTTGATAGGCTTTACCTTATATGGCTCTTGTACCAAGAACAACCAATTTTAGAATATGGTAACTGTAGACATGTGGCATACGAATTCAGACCGTCCAAAGGTGGGGACTACACTGGTTTGGATTGAAGTGTACGTCGTACCAAGCATGATGGCCATGATGAAAGCGATACTCTTCTACCATATGAAATACCTCATTGATGGGAAAGCCAAATGATAAATTACCTTCATTTTAGTAACAGTTGGACAGATGGGAGATTGTAGTGGGAGGATTGGTTTCTGTATGGTGATCAGGACCAGTTAAAAGGTAGGTCCCACTATAAATAGGTCATGGCCCATGTGTAACATTCGATCTACAACACAGTTAAATGATCACAAGGAAAAAAGATGAAAAAGGAGACAGTTCCTCAATCCAAACCATCCAACACGGTTTCTCATTTTAGGGCAGGAGCCTAAAATTGAAGTATATCCAAAGTTCAAGTGGACCGCACCACAGGAAACACAGGGAATAATGATATCCACTGTTGAAACCTTCCTAGGGCCCACAGTGATGTTTATTTGTCATCCAACCAATCTGGATGAAGGGAAAACACAAATATCAGCTTGATCCAAAACTTCCATGGCCCTGGGAAGCTTTCAACGGTGGGCGTTCAATCCCCACTATTTCATCTAGTGTGGTCCACTTGAGCCTTGGATATCCTTCAATTTTGAGCTCATGCCCTAAAATGAGCTGGAAAAACAGATGGACGGCTTGATAAAACACATACATCATGGTGGGCCCCACAGAGTCCTTACACCTCGTAGCAAGAGGGTATTCCGTGAGCCACACAGGTGCAGTACTCTTGCGAAGGTTGAATGAAGGTGTTATAAAGGAAAAATGGCGGGTGGATTTGGTCATTTAAAAGGGAGGTCAAATTCGTCATTTAAAAAGGAGAAGGCAATTTTGTCCCTTAAAAATAAAAATAAAAAATCAAATACTAATCTAATAGCTGCAATAATGACGTATCTAAATAAAAAGATGTTTAAAACAGGTACCGGAATGTAAATTCCAGATTAATGAGGGACCTGTTCATAAAAATCCCTAGACATAAAAAACACCCAAGATAGAAGTGGGATGTTAGTGTGGGAGATATTTGATATTAGTAATCTGGATCCCAGATCCTTGGGCCCCACACGGATTGAAATTCGTCAATTCCTATGGCAGGCTTCTATGATAGTCTGCCACCATTTCGGAGACGGTGTTGATTTGTCCTCCAAACATGCGACACTCATGTATGGCCATCCTTACAGGCAAAATGGTGTGCCCCATTGTGGATCGAGCATCTCTCTAAAACCACACCGATCCAGCATCTTATCCTAACCATCTAATTGATAGCTATTAATGTAAAACAGTAAATGCTCCAGATTTCATGCGCAAAATCAGACGGTTGCCATCTCTAACTAGAGCTGTACACGAGCAGAGTTAGCTCGGTAGCTCGCTTGACTCGACTCGAAAAAGCTTGACTCAGACTCGGATCGAAGCTGAGTTCGAACCGAGTTGAGTTGATTTTTGGAGCTCAAAACGAGTTCGAGCCGAGTTCGATCGATCTTGCCCTAGCTTGACTCGACTCGACTAGAATACTGCTCGAACTCGGCTCGACTCGGCACAGGGTATATATACCCAGACATCACAGTGGCCCCCACGGCACTTGTGCCGGTTTTTGAAAATCTACCGGCGTTTTCCATAAAACCCCTTGAAAGCTCTTCTTCTTCACTTCTTTCTTTCAGCTCTTTTCTTTGGTCAGTCGAGATGGATTTTCAAGTGGTAGTCCTTGCTGACGGCACATCCAAAAACCTTCATCCCATCATTTCAAAGGTCCTCCTTTTCTCATTTCCCCCTTTTTATTTTTTTCAATTTCTCTAAATAAATTAGAATAAAATCCTTTTTAAAAAAACATTTTCTTCTATTTTTAATTAGTATTATTTATTAAAAAAAAAAAAAATACAGGAAGATCCAAAGGCCCTTCTTCCTGTCGCAAACCGGCCAGTTCTCTCTTACGTCCTCGAGCTCTTTGAATCCAGTAATCTCAAAGATCTCATCATTGTATGCTTCTGCTCTCCCTCTCCCTCTCTCTCTTAAATTATCTATGTGAACTCGAATTCGGCTCGAACTCGGCCGAGCCAAGCACGAGCTGCTGTTCTGAGCTCGAAGGCCGAGCATGAGCTGAGACTCGAGCAGTTCGAGTCGAGCACGAGCTAGGCAAAGCTCGGCTCAGCTTGACTCGTGTACATCTCTAAGTCTAACTTTTCAGTTATGCTCACCAGCAATTTGGACAGTCTTGATTGTTGGACAGCCATTCCATCTGTGCAGTTGAAGAGTCACCACCATTTTTTAAATGGTGTATGCAATCGTGTGAGTCTCGCTCAATTCACAAACTATGGTCTAGATCAGAGCCAAAACTCACAGACATCATTCTATGTAAGGAGAACTAAGAAATGTCTTAATATCTCTCACTGGGCCACGATGCACAAGAGGACGCAACATTGGTGGATCCGGGGATCCACAGAAGTGGGTGGATCCCCTACTGTGAGCCACTGTAATTAGAGCTGGGCATTTTTGACTCGATCCGGTGGATCCGACCGATCAAACCCGATTTGACCCGTTCCGAACTGAAGCGACGACCTGGATCGGTGCGGATCGAGTAGGATCATCCAGATCCGACTGCTTTTCAGATCAAGATCGGGTACTGGTTAATTCGGACCAATCCGATTTGAAAACTCGATTCGAATGGATCCAAACTGATCCGATCTGGCCCGATCCAGAGTGAAAATCAATACTTGCATATGCATCAATTTTGGGTTCAACCACTAAAATAATCTGAAAAAATGAATGGACGGCATAGATACACCACATGCATTCATGGTGGGCCCCAACAGAGTTTACTCGTCTATAAGTTACTTGCACGGCATGTCAACAAGCAACAGCTGTATTACGTGTTATGCACGTCAACACTGGTAGGCTGCGAGTGTATCTATTAAAGTGACGTAACCAAGTTCCATGAGCCCCACCATGATGTATGTTTTGTATCCACACCTGCCATCCATTTGGAGAGATCATTTCAAGGCAATATCCAAAGAATGAATTAAATCCAAAGCTCCCGTGGACCCCAACATAGAAAGCAGTGGGGACAGTGTCGCCCACCATTAAAAACTTCTAAAGGCCACAACAGTTTTAGATCAACCTGATTTTTGTGTTTTCCCATATTTATGTCTTTTTCAACTTTTGAATAGTTTGGATTTCAAATAAACATTACGGTGAGCCTTAGGATAGTTTCAACGGTGGGAATCACTCTCCCCACTATTTTCTATGGTGGGGTCCTCTATAGATTTTTATCTACATCATTCTTTGGCTCATGCCCTAAAATGATATCTCAAAATGGATGGACGGTGTGGATACAACACATACAGTGTAATGGGGCCCACAAAACTTGGTGACGTTACTTCAATAGCCCGACGGGACAACACGCAGCAGCTGGCGCCTCGCAGCGGTAGGTAAGGTGTAGATACGTGTCGTAAAAACATTAGGGGAGACTCGCCTCGAGCTCTGAGTTGTACAAACGGCTCAAATGAGATCACAATTACATGGCCCCACAATGATGTATTTATTATATACATACCGTTTGTCTATTTTCCTTATCATTTTAGAAGATTTGAAAAAAAAAAAAAAAGAAAAGAAAAAAATCATACCTAAAGTTTAAATGGACCACACTGAAAATAGCTGCTAGGATAATGATTTTCACCGTAAAAAAAAAAAAAAAAAAAAAAAAAAAAAAAAAAAAAAAAAAGATTTGAATTGTACCCAACCCGATCCGACTCGGTTTCCCTGACTGAGTCGGAGTCGGTTCGGGTCAAGCTAACCATGCATCGGATCGGATCGAGTCCGATGTCCCAGACTCGGTCACGGATCGGATCGAGTTCGAGTCTACCCATGCAGATTTTGAAACTGAATCGAGTTGGACCCAATCCGATTCGACTCGGTCCGATGCCCAGCTCTAACTGTAATGCATGTGTCTTATATCCATGCCGTCCATCCATTTTGAAAGATCATTTTAGTGAACGATCCCAAAAATGAAGGATATCCAAATCTCACGTGGACCACACCACTGGAAACAGTAGTGATTGAATGCCCATTGAAAACTTTTTAGGGCCACCATAATGTTTATTTGTCATCCAACCTATTTATAAGATCTCAAATACCTTAATGAAGGGACCACACAAATATCAGCTTGATCCAAAACTTGGGTGGTCCCTGAGAAGTTTTTAATGGTGGACGCTTAATCACCACTGCTCCTGTGGTGTGGTCCACCTGAGATTTAGATCTACTGTATTTTTTGGCTCATGCTTTAAAATGAGCTGGCAAAACGGATGGACCGTGTAGATATAAGACACATACATCACGGTGGGTCCCACAGTCAAGGATCCACCGAAGCCACCTCCCAAAACAAGGGGAATTGCAGAAACAATTTTTTAGCTGTCCATTTATTTTGTAGGACCATGTGAGTAAAATGGCCCGACGTATGAACGGGAAGATCCAAAAACCATGACCAACCCAATGTAAAGATCGGTTCTTGCACACGTGTGCCATCATCCACTTGCGTGTAAAAAGCCTCTTGTAAGCATCTTCATGTAATTCTACTTGTGAAAAAATAGGGGTCCCAAAATCCATTTAGGATAGGAAGAAACGGTCAATGCTGCTTTTTGGAATGTTTCTTACATGTAGAACGTTGATGGTGATGCTGATAGTGCAACCCATTCAAGAAAAGTAAATCACTAACGTTGAGAAGATACTAAGGGCCTAGTGCATTTTAGCAAGTTGTGATGACTGGTTTTCTCATTTCACATTTGACAGCTGACTAATTTCAGAATGTCAGTGGTTAACGAGACTGTGGGTACAAGATGCACCCGACCCAATTGTAATGAGTATAGATATAACATTTTTCCTCATTACGAAATTGGGTCTAAGTTCATGTCTCACCTTTTTGGACCTGGTTAAACTGTGGGTCCAATTGGGTTTGGATCCAGTCCATCAATCAAGAGCTTGGACCTGGTTAAATTTGAGTTGGGTTAAGTACAGTTAATATTAATATTAATATTAATATTAATATTATTATATATTTTAAAGTGCATCGATTGTTTTAGCAATGAAATAAGGCTTTCTAAAGCCACTTGTATATATATAAAAGAACTCCTTTATACGCACCATGCATATGTGGCACATGTGTAGACATTCCTCATTTGGTCTAGATTGGAGATGTAGGTTGGTTACTGTCTTACTGATGCTGTCAATAATAAGTAGCTATTAAACCATGCTTTAGGGCCTATCATGATATATATATATTTTATTCATGTTGTCTATTCATTTTTCTAAGTCATTTTACGACCCGAGTCTAAAAATGATGCAGGTCCAAATCTTATGTGAACCACACCACATGATATGGTGGTGATTAAACACCCACCATTAAAAACTTCTTAGGGCTACAAAAGTTTTCGACGAAACTTACTGGTCGGCGTTCAATCACCACTGCTTTCTTGTATTGTGGTACACTTGAGATTTAGATCTATCTTAATTTTTTTTGGTCGTGTACTAAAATAATTTTATATATATATATATATATATATTGACGAGGATAAAACACATATATTACCGAACACTGACTGTTGCAAAATATTAATTTTTTAAATATATTTTAATAAAATAAATAATAATATAATATATAAAAAAGTTTTGTAAAAAGCTTTTTAGAGGTTTTTAAGAATAGTCCCACATGGAAAAGGGAAGAGAAGAAAAATTGGTTTAAATGAAAGCAGTGAAATATTATAATATTTGCCTACCTAGTCCAAGGACTATGGACCTTGCGTGTTCCAGTGCGCGCGCTCGGGCATGGGCTCGGGCTCGATCACGGCCTCGGGCTCGGGCTCGGTGCAAGGGCGTGGGCATGTGAGGCAGTGTGGCTGTTGAGGTGCTAGTGACGCACTTTGCACTTCAGACGGGTGGCTGGTTGACAAAGAGACTAGAGGACTGGGAGAGAAATCCCTCAGTATATATAGAGGGACTGAAAAGAGCTGTTGCAGCAGAAACTGTAACAGTTATGTCATTAGTGCAGAGACCAGCTGTAACTGCTGCATGGCTATCCCAACAGCTAGAAAACGGCTAGCTGCTGTCTCACAACAGTTACATGCAGCATTGGTTATAACTCATGCACAACAATTAGAAAACGGCCATAAAACGGCTAGTTTTCCAACAGTCAGAAATGACTTAATGGAATTTATGTCTTCGGACCATAACCCCCGACCCTAGCCACCATAGCCTATAAAAGGAGGGTTTAGATGGGTTTCCAAACCATCTCTCAACACACTCCAACAGACCCATCCAAACTGAGACAGCCCACTACTCCTCTCTTATACTCCAATGATTCCAGCAAGACCATGACAGCAAGGGTTGAAGCTTTGCTTAAAGAACAGACCAACGGTGTGGTCTAGAACGGTTCAACTGAACCATTGGCTGAAGAATTAACCAGTGCAGTGGTCTAAATCTAAAGAAATTTTTTCTCTTTCTCTCACTTTTGGAATTTTTTCTATATTGTAATTCTGCCAGATATTGTGTACAAGAGTTCCATTTGGTGGGCTTCATGTTTGTTGAACGCAAAACCACACCAGGCTCGTCGTATCCTAGAAGCGGTTTGCCTGTAATCTATCAGCATACTCAATTCATTTGAGTAGGGGCAAATAACGCTTTAAGGACAGTGTTTCAGACATGCTTTAGCCTGTCCTTATTCAAGCTAATTTTATTTTTCTGTTTCCATATTATACATAAATTATATTTAATTATCTGTATAATTTCAAACAATGACGGCTACTTGCTACTGGCTACTGGCAATCTGTTTGCTTAGACTTGGTAAATACTCTCATTTGAGTTGACAAATGCTCTTATTTCATCTGAGTCCAACTAAAAACTTACATCTGAAGACCCTGCGAGTACTCAAACCTGATCGAATCAAAGTCCGAGTTTTCAAGAACAATTAACTGGAGCAAAAGGGATTTGGATGTCAGGTACCCGAACCTGATCGGATCTGGTTCCAGGTCTTCGAGAGCTAGTTAGCCATGAGTGAGTGTTGGGGAGAGAACTGAAAAGACCCGAACCTGACAAGAGCTGAAGTTTATCAAGTCTATGAGAGCTAGACCTGATAAGAGCTGAATTTTATTAGCCACGGGTATGGTACTGTAGGAGTCGACGTGAACTTGACCGAGGACGGAAACGTTAATGCATCTGCCAGGAACTTGTCATGTGGCTGCCAATCAGAACTGTTCAATTTATGCGCTCCGTAGCCAAACACCACACCAACCGGATGATCTTGACCGTCCATTCAATGGACATTTCTCCATTGGACTCACCCACGAGTGCCTTTTCTCAATTTTTGGTGGGTGAACTGGAATGGGACCCACAACCTCAGGGTTGGGATAAGGAGAAGCGTCCGCTCGAGAAGCGGGTTTGAACTCTCATAGGATGGCCATCAATTGGATGGTTACGATCACCCAATCACTGTAATTTCCACACCACGTGAAGTCCACAACGGTACTGGCAATTTAGATGGTCTGGATTAATATATTCTACATGCACCATCGATGTGTGAAGGAGTATGATCGAAAATACTCAGGCAGAGTACCATATGAGCTCCAAAGAATTGGATTTATGGGAGGACTTTGGTCTAAAATCCCATGGTGGGTATTGAACCACGGCCACGTTTGAATAACTATGGGGTGACCTTGTCAGTGGTGTACATTTCGTATTCATGTGTGGCCCACCGGCTGAAGAAAAGAGAATCATTTAAAAAGATGGCAGGTGGACGCTGTTGTCTCTAAGTAAAAATAAAATTAAAAATTAAAAAAATAAAAAATAAAAAATAAAAATAAAAAAAGAAGAAGAAGAAGAGAGCCTCTCTAGAAGGGAAGATGAAAGGAAGACCACATGAACGTGGTCTCTCTCTCTCTCTCTCTTGAATTATTGCATTGGCAGCTCCTGTTGTACTTTTCATATCCAAGCTTTCCATTAAAAAGGAAGCTTCCTGGTGGAGTTGTAGCATCCTAGGGATGGTCATTTTTACACGAGGATTTGGAGGGTTAGTGAATTGATTCTGTGGCTGATTGGTACTTGAAAAATGGGGGTGGCCCACCACCACATGATGTGTGTCTTCTTTTCTTTTTGGATGGATGTGTACAATCCATTATTATTATCCTCTTCGCCCAGTATATTGGGCTGAGAATGGGCCGGACTCGGGCTGTGTTGGGCTGCACCAGGCGAGGCAGAGGTCCATCAGAGCCCGACCGGCAAAGTAAAAGCTGGACCCGTGCCGACCCATGATGGAGGCAAGAACATACGTACATGAGATAGAAATCCACTTCCATGCAAGACTGGGGCTGTTCACTATGGTACCCGTGCATGATATTTACAAAAATACCATTGAAACCTTATATGGGTCGCGCTGGGCCCGTTTGGCCGGGTGGATTAGAGGGGATTGAATGGTATTAGGGTGGATGGCATGGATTTCAAGGTAACGATGGTGTTGTCAGTGGATTGTCTTAAGATCCATGGGATTGCTATTTCCCGGGATTGCTATATCGAGTCTGTTTGGTACACGCGGCCAATCCCGGGATTAAACCTTCCCATCCCTTCCAATCCCTTGAACCAAACACGTCCTAGGCAAATTTGAACGGATTAGGATGGATTGGATGGGATTTAAAGGTAATGATGGTGTTGTCAATGGATTGTCTTAAGATCAATGGGATTGCTATATCCCGGGATCAGATCACTCAGTCTATTTGGCATGCCCAGCCAATCCCAGGATTTAACTTCCAATCTCTTCCAATCCGCCTGGCCAAGGGCCCGTTTGGACGGGTGGATTGAAAGGGATTGTGATGGCTTTGGATGGATTGCACACATCGCAAAGCTCTTTAAGGCTGGTCAGTAGATTGTCCCTAATCCCATCAGACTTCCTTGATCCCATGCCCTATAGTTGTGCGTGCTTGGACTATCAGGGTAATCTAGTGATTGCAACAATCCATCCTGTTTGGACAGGCATGAGATTAGGGTTCAATCCGTTTCATTCCAGGATAATACATCGTAATACCTGTTTGGAAGTGGCAAATGTGCATCCAGCAGGAGATGACGCTCGTGCGTTGTTATCCCTACAGGGGATTCGTACGGCATCATCACTATGGGTCCACCACGATGCATGCATTGTATCCACTCAGTCCATCCTTTGTAGCAGTTATTTGAGGGTTTTGTGAAACGTCATTTGTTGAAAAACCATTACCGTACAAGGACAAAACTCATGGAAGAAATGGAAATGAACGTAGACCATTGAAAATTTCTGCTGGTCCGTAGCAGTAAAATATGAAGTTTGATATTAATTTTTTTTCCTTTATCGATGGTAATTTTATCCTATGACCATTTGGCAGACAAATAATTATCAGAATATTCCTGATTAATAGTTTCAGCGATGGAGATCATTATTCCATGTTCTGTATTATGTTATGGTCCACATGATCAAAATTCCAGTTTTGCTGATCATTATTCTAGCGGTTCGCCTATTTGCTGGTTTCCATCCAAAAACTAAGATGCAAAAAATCTGGTGATGAGTCTAAACAGAGTTAACTCAGTATGTCAGTATGCTAATAAATAAAATAAAAATAATAATAATAATAATAATAATAATAATAAAGCAAAATCCAAGAAATCCATAAACTGCAATCCTCAATAGTACAACACCAATAATTTCTAAATTTTGAAAATTATAAGCAACGAGAAAAAAAAAACAACCAGCATGCCAACCAAAAGGGCCACGAGTCTCTCGTTGTCCGATAACCCAAGATCGTCAGTCGACGTTGGCCTCTCCACCACAACCGTGCTTGGTTGTGTCGTCTGTCGGATAGAAGAGGTGGTCGCATGATGGATGTCCACCTCAGCAGATACAACAGCAACCTGACAAATAGGAGAGATACAACAGCAACCTGACAAATAGGAGAATCTGTAAGAGGTCTGGAGTACAGTTCCCTAGCCTTTCCGAAATAACTTTCCCTGCATGCCACAACCTCTTTCCAATTCTTGAAAGCCCTGTGTCTGCCCCCCCCCCCCCCCCCCCCCCCCCCCCCCCCCCCCGAATCCCTCCACTTCTACTCGTGCATCGTCCCATGTGACGTATATACCTGGATGACGTCCAACGAAGACAACATAATACTTCTCTTTACCCATCTGCATTGAAATGCGGGGGTTAGGGACAACATGTATCAATAACGGATTATGGTGGCAACTTGATGCTATGAAGAAACATAAGAAATTCAAGTACGAAATATTAACCCTGAACAAGAATATAAAAGGTCGTTGTACGTACCCTTCCTCCAGTAAATCAAGTATGTGCTTCGTTCCGGCTTAACGTGCGTAATGCATGCATTATGGTAGATATACGAAAAGACAAGTAACAAATAATCTGATATAGTCATAATCACAAAAGTCATAGTGGTAATGATAATCCCAGAAAATCAGCACATCAAAGTCCAAAGGAGCAGAATTTTTTTTTTTTTTCAAAGAAAAAAAAACACCAACAGTAGAAAGTTATTACATGCGCAGTTTAAAAAACAGATTAAGACAACCATTCATTCAATGTCAGACAGATCCAACACCTCCATCCCCGAAGTGATCACGGAGTGTTTTCTTTAGCCACTCTACTCGTCGCTCTGGTCGGAGACTAACAAAGAACGATGCGAGCGACTTGTCCTTACTCAGGATCTGACCAACTTCGAAAAATTCTGCGTTCGTCAATCCTTTCACCTCTTCTAGCACATCAAGTACCTTGCCCGTGCGATTGACCTCTTTGCCGAGCCCAAATTTCATCATTGAGTCCGCAACGGTTTGCAGAGAGGTCCCAAGTACATCACAGGGACGAGGAGGGTCGATCGTTTCCTTGTTACAGTCCCTCCTCGGGTACCATCAGAATCAGGAGTGCGAGTGGGAGTGCTATGGGAGTCGTGATGTCTCATCACAGAACTGTCCGATGGTAAGGGAATGGTCCCTGTGAAGTCTGTTACATAATCGTCTGATAAGTCAATCGTATCATCCATGTCATCCTCAACCTCTCTTCATGCTTCATTAAGATCTCGCTGAAGACGAGAAGATGATGCTGATGTGTCATACTCCGACTACTTTGCATGTAGCGACCCGTGGCCTGGTTGGTTCCGCATATGACCGTAAGGTTATCCATTCTTTCGATGCGTTTCCCACGCAGCCTCTCAACACGTGGGTGAGATTGCCATAGGAATAACATCGTGGCATTTAAGGGATAAAAATACATAGAATTGTATGATTTGCTAACTGAAAAGCAATAAAACTTACCCTAAGATATTGATCCCAGACTTCATCGAGAGCAGTGACCACCATTCTCTCATTGTCCCAACCAAACCCACTTGTCGCTAGCATATCCTTCACAGTATTGTACTCCCTCTTATAATATCTCAACCGATTCGACACGTTTTTCCATCCAACGACCGTATCAGTATGCTTCGTAACTTCTTCGGCAGCAATCTGGTACACCTTCTGCTTGAAACAGTTATCAGCTCTACGCCCTAGTGCGACCTGTTCGATAAATGTGTCGAATAGAACCTGATCCATAGTAGGTGTTCATTTGATTTTTGCGGCTCCGCATGAAGGTTCCGCTAAAGATTGCACCTTTTTGGCACGTGGAGAACATCGAGTGGGCACCGGTGGTGTTTTTACCGGCGATTGGGTCGGTGTCGATGTGTCATTAAAGACGGAGTCTGTCATTTCACCTGAATATGAATTGTGAATGATCTTTCACCAATGTCAACCATAATAGTGAAAATAAAATAAATATTAACATAGACAACACAATCTGAAAGCAATTGGTCATTATAGGTTACCAACAAAGCACCCAGTGTGTAACTAGGTGATTATAAATCCGTAGCATCGAATATAAATAAACTTGAAATATAGTATCACCAAGTAATGAAAGGAAAATTAACAAGCAAGTATCAACTATCTACTCTTACTATTTTGCAGCGCATCTGCCCACATTCTGTTCATTATATCATTACGCAATCGATTCCAAGCATCTTTTTTACCCTGAGTTACCCGAAGCAACCCTTGACGGTCGTCAGTTGTTGAAACCTCGTTTGGCGTTAGGATACCCTCCAAATCGGTAGCAGATATATCACAGAAATCGTTGTCCTGTGGAGACACGTTTGCGGTACGTATGTAGTTGTGTAGGACACAACAGGCTATCACGATCTGGACTTGTGTATGAAATCTGCCTTTCAAAACCCCGAAACAACGCTCGATTGCATTGCGCAATTGTATATGTCGGTAATTAAACAGCTCATTTAAGTTGGCAGGCGCTCTCCCGGTTCGATACTCTTGTAAATGATATCGAACACCCCGGTATGTAGCCATAAAACCAGGTAAATGAGCGTATCCAACGTTGATAACATAATATTTTCCTACATATTTCAATCATCGTTCTATTTAGTGAGAAAACGAATGGTTGCTTCGAGTAGGGAATTGGATCGATAATGTTTTAACAAATTTCCTACCATTTGGGACAAGCAAGAGATCATCTGATCGGGTTAATGCGTTGTGTAATACCCTCGCATCCGAAGCAGAACCCTCCTAACTGGCCAGTACATATGTAAATTTTATATCGAATGAACAAGCTGCCAGTACATTTTACGAAAGGACCCCTTTGCGGTTAAGAAAGCTCGCCTGATCAACCGCCAAAACATGCACCGGAATGTGTGTACCGTCGATTGCACCAACGCAATCCTAAATTAGAAGAACTAATTATCGTAAGAGGACCAAACATATCGGGGATGTGAAAATTATAGATGGAAAAAATACCTACAGGAAAAAATACCTGAAAGTAGACAGACCAATTTATATTGTTTTGAATCTTTGATGGCGTCTCTGTTCTCACTGGTATAACTAAATCAAGGTAGAGTGATATAATTGTCTTTAGCACACGATGAAAGTGCCGACTGACGGTCTCACCCGATCGGATAAATCTGTAACCTATGACCCGAGTACGAACATTGTGCCCCAACGTATGAAGGAAAATAACTATTTGTTCTTCAAGACTAACATTACGAGTATCACGGATCCGTGTCTTCTCGCGTAGCAGCATACATAGTTCAAAGAATGTATGTCGATCCATCTTAAGTTGATCTACACAATCTCCGTCACTAGCCCGAATGATAGAATTGATGAATCTCGCTCGCTCATCATCCCCATGACGCGCCTGTTGTTTGAACATGTATGTTCAGTATGCTTTTATCGTATTGAGTAAACTCTGTTGGGTACTGAGTTACTCAGTATGCTCTTATCGTATTGAGTAAACTCTGTTGGGCCCACTCTGAATTCATGTGGTTTATCCACGTCGTCCATCTGTTTTTCCATATCATTTTAGGGGTTGGGCCAAAACTGAAGTATATCAAAAGCTCAAGTAGACCATACCAAAGGAAACAGTGAAAGTATTGATTTCCACCGTTGAGACCTTTCTAAGGCTCCCAGTGATGTTTATTTGTCATCCAAACTGTTCATAAGATCACACAGACATGGATGAAGGTAATAAATAAATATAATCTTGATCTAAAACTTTTGTCGCCCCCAAGAACTTTTCAACGGTAGACTTCAATTCGCACTGTTTCAGGTGGTGTGGTCCACTTGAGATTTGGATATGATTAGTTTTTTTAATAAAACACTAAAATTATATGATAAAATGGATGGACGGAGTTGATACAATGCATGAATGACGGTGGGCTCTACAGAGTTTACTCAGTATGCTTAGTGGGCTAAGGGGTCTTAGGCCAAGCCCATAGCTCAGGCGTACGTAATATTTTAACCCAAGCACGGCCGAAATAGCCCAGGCTAGTAAAACCTAGGGCTAGTTAACCCAGACCGATATCGGGTCCAGCAGTTCGAAATTGGGGCTTAAGACTATCCCCGGACTGCCCATTGTCAGTTGCCACCCAATGGTTCAAAATATCGAGAGTATTGGGATGTGGGTCCCACCGTGGATGGACCATGTTCCCAAAATATGGAAGAAGATCCTAGCCACCAATGTTGGACATTTTATCCAACTGAATGTGGACAACTGCTGTAATCTTTATTTTACCGTTTAGGTGCAGTCCCAATATTAGAAGGCTAGGATTGTCTTATCAAGGGTATTTTTGGAGTGTGGTTCTTCCACAGTTTCTCTCAATATACCAGTTGCCTAGGGAAGCGGATTGCATCCTCTCCCTGCTTGGCAGAGGCTCTATGGGGCCACCATGATGTATGGGTTTTATCCACTCCATCCTTCTGTTTTGCCTTGTCATTTTACGAAAGAATATATTTTGATTCTCTGCTTGCCATAGTCAGGAAAATCCTGTTTTTCTACATTGTGATTGGTACACGTCATCACTGTCGTTGCCAGCTCTAAATGCAATGAATGATGATGTGGTTCAATTAGATTGCAACAAGCAGTATTTTATTGCGTGTGGCAAGTAGAGGATCCGAATTCTTTAGGTGATGAGCCCAAAAAATGAGAATATTCAAGGCTCATGTGAACACACATTGGGAATTGAGCACACATCATTAAAAACTTACCGAGACCCACAGAAATTTTGATCCAGTTGATATTAGTTTCTTAAATTCATCTAGGTCTACTTGACCTTATGAATAGGTTTTATGGAAAATAAGTATCACTGCGGGCCCCAGGAAAAGTTAGGTGGGCCATACTTACTAAAATACACGGCTGCGTAAAGAAAAAATGGTGATGGCATTCACTAGATAAGCTGACTGGGCTGATTTGACTTGGTACGTCTATAGGGTGGGACATGCTTTACGATTGTCGTAGATCTTTTACAAGTGTAACAGGTTGGAAAATGTCCTGGGTGAATACGAGAAACGTGGACTCAGATCTGGTGCGCACTTCGCCTTTCTCACCCCTTTTTTTTTGTGTTTTTCTTTGTAATGCATCTGGTGGTAAGCACACGTGTTGGAGTACACTTTGTAAGTTCACTTGCCTGGCATGTGGAAATAAAGCACGGCTGCGGCACTGTAGTGTTGTCTAATATCTTCAATCACTACATGAAGAAGGGTCTCGATTAACCAACCAACCTAATTAATTTATCGAGTGAACCCTGAATTATATAAACCAGTCTTTCGACAGTTATGGACAGGTTCGATAATCGACTTGGAGGCTTTAGCAGTCGACGATATTCAAAAATACTTGTAAACTCTTTGGATACTTTTAAGCATGTTTTAGTGGGTGCTCAATTAATCGAGTGTTCGTTTGATCGACAGATGCTTAGAATGACGATGCGCAATTTTACGTAATTGCGCGTTTAATTTTCTATTCTGAGTATTATGTTATATATATGGGTGTAATTGCAGAATTCGGGCAAAACAATCAAGGCTAAAATATTTTTAGGGTTTGGAGAAAACAAAACAAGGATTTTCTGAATAGTAAGTTCATTTATTTCTTGTACTTTTCATTTTTATAATAATTGTTGTTGCTTTATGCCATGGTTTTTTTATGCAAGGGCTTTTTCACATAGAATTTGTTTGTCGTTTGTGCATGCTTTATTGCATTTATCTTTCAATTGTTTTATTCAAATTCAAGATTTGCTTTCGCAGATTTCTAACAAGTGGTATTAGATCTAACGTTGGTTTCAAATTTGAATCTAAAATATGTCGATGAAATTATCGAACGTTAAGTATGAAATTAAAAAGTTGGTCGGTAAAAATAACTTTGAACTATGGAATGTAAAGATGAGAGACATTCTAGTTCAGCAAGGGCCACAACATGCACTCATTGGCATAGCGAACCATCCCACGTCTATGAGCGATGAAGAGTAAAGGAATTGGATGAAAGAGTAAAAATTCCAAATCAAGTATGCATATCCGACGAGGTTTTGAAATGTAACGCCCCGAAAATCAGCACCCGAGTATAAAGACTCCGATCCCGAGTTTTCAGGAGTTAACTTAATAAAATGCATGTGTCCTCATTCAGATTTAAGTTCATTTCACACACAAATAATCAGAGTTGCGCAATTCAACTTAACGGAACCAAAGCGAGGTAGAGATAACAAAAGATTTAGAAAAATAGAGCTAAGTATCAAAAATACAATTCCAATAGTGATGATCGCCCAAAATGGCATTATACAAGCCACAATGAACATACAATAAAAGTTATACATAAAACACGACTTTAACATATACATGCACAAGATTAAGTAAATGAAATGACTTCCAGCTTCGTCCAACACTCTCAAGGTATCACAACGAAAGTGTAAGCCAATCCAAGCCTATCCGTTGGAGGCCTCGCTAGTATCTGCGTCAATAATATTGCCTGGTTGGTGTTTTAAAACACCATCCTAGGTGGAAGTGAGTAGTTAACTCAGTGGTTCCATTAATTCTAAGTTACATATGTTATCGACTCAATCAGCGCAATTAATGAAAAACAAGACATCAAACATTTCATAAATACTTTTGTTAAGTATATGAATGAGATTATAAAATGATGCATGCACCTTTCAATCTAACACTCCATCACACTTGACTTCAATGCCTATTTCGCATATGTCATCACTCCCTCATCACACGACTCCAACACCGAATCGCCACATCCTATCTAATGCAATGCAATTGATGCTTATGTTAGCTGAGTAATTATTAAGTTTCATTAATACAGCATATTGGCGAAGCCAGGATACCGACATTATATCATGAGTCTTTATCCGGATCACGTGGCTCGTTGCCGCACGTAGCAACTCCTTACCAGTATCCTTTGATCTAAATTTAGGTATCACCCGTTTATCTTACTGTTGAGACTCAAATATTGCATAATTTTTCCCATTTATATCTTGGTTTTATGAACATGAATCAGCTTAATGTTCTATTTTACTCATGTTTGTATTGCAATGTGAATTTAAGGGCTTAGATTTAAAAGGGTGATAAAAGCATGAATTTAATGCTCAAGAATCACCAAGGTAATGGATGGATTTTAGGAGACCGAGATTGAAGAATTCACATGCCAAAATCTAAGAAATCCAAGTGAGGAATGAAGAGAATCAAAGATTTGAAGTGAAGAAAAGGAATCCTGAAATCGTCCTGAAATAGTATATTCTGAAACTCTAGGTCATTTTGTGAAATTGTACAGAGTGAAGTCTATTTTGAAAAACTACGCAGAATGAAGTCTATTTTAGCAAACTACGTAAATTTGAGGTGGTTTCTAGAGTTTTTCAACTATGTACAAAAGTTGGAGTTCCCCACTTATAAATAGGGCTTCCTAGGGCATTTTTAAGCATCATTCAAAGCATTCAAGAGTAAGATTTAAGGTTTTTAGAGAGTTTTCAATTTTATTAAAGTTTTATAAATTATTTTTTTCTTTTAAATCTTTTCTTTTGCATTTATTTTTTCTTGTTGCTTTTTATTTCTGCAATTTAATTATATTTTTCAAAGTTCCCTCTAGCCCAAGCTAGAAGGAAAGCACATTGGTTTAATGTTTCCATAGTTATGATGATTGATTGTTTTAATGATGAGAAGAATGGTGAATGCATGTTATCAGTTGTTTATATTTAGTTTTTTATCCTCATGTGAGATGCATATGTTTCATCATATGAGATATACGTTGATGGATAGGCTTACCCCGTATCAATTAGATTTCCTAGATAAGAGAAGTTCTCAACCTGCTATATTTCTTGATATTCATTATCTCATGGATATTGAATTATTAAAATCACTGGCGCTTGAGAATATATATCAATGGTGTAAATCCATTATTTTCTAATATTTTATATCATTTATTTAAAATGTTTAAACTGTTTTATTTTCTAATTAGGCCGACCATAGTGCTCGGATCCTAATTGTGTTATCTAAGTCGTCATGATTTTGGAACATTAACTTATGTGTGGAACTTTGAAGCTTGGGAGTTGTTTTAATTCAGTTGAATTATATCCATTTAAAACTCCCAAAATCAAATCATCAGCTTAGTTTTTATTACTTTGTTTTGTATTTGATTTTCTCCTTCTCGCAATTCATCTCCCTGTAGGATCAACCTTGTATTCACAGGATATTACTTACGAACCTCTACACTTGGAGGCAAACAATCAAGTTTTTGGCGTCGTTGTCGGAAAGACTAAGATAGATTAGATCTGTGCAAGATAGCTAAGGTAAGTTCTCTTCTAAACCCTCCAAAATTTTATGGCTTGGATTCTGAAAGCTCCTACTTGCACCTCAAGGACTTTGAAGAAGTAATTGTAACATTACAAATAAACAATAACAATAGGGATGTACTCAAACTTAATTCTCATTTTCTCTAAAGAATCGGGTCAAACATAGCTCAACTCTCTAAGACCTCATACCATCACTACATGGTAAGCCCTAAGTAGAGAGTTTTTGAAAAAATTCTTTCCCGAGCACAAAACAAATGCACTGAAACAGGAAATCATGTCGTTCTCCCAAAAGGGGAATGAATTATTTTTCCAAGCTTAGAAGTGCTTCAAAGACCTTCTACTCACTTGCCTACATCATGGTTATGAACCATGTCACTTGATTGATACGTTTCGAAAAGGGCTCACCATGAATACCCGTCAATTCATAGAAATGATGTGTGGTAGAACCTTTCTTGACAAAGATCATAATGAGACTTAGGATTTCTAGACATGTTAGCAAACAATATGCAGACATGGGATGTCTCTGCTAAATCAAACCAAACTAGACCCATTTCTAGAGAGAAAACGGGGATGTACGTCCTAAGAGAGGAAGACGACCTTAATGCAAAATTCGCTGCATTAGTTAGAAAAGTCGAAGCCTTGAAAATTAGGAAGGTTGATATGGTTAAAGAAAACACTTCCTTAGGTAATTTTTGTAACATTTGTAGGGTGCAAACCATGACACAAAGGATTGTCCAATAATATCAGTTGTACAAAATATCACGCATGAGCATGGGCAAGCAAATGCTATAAATAACTACCAAAGGTTAGTTATGCAACCAATGGAAAACACGTATAATCTAAATTGGCGTAATCATCCTAATCTTAGTTGGAGGAATGGACCACAAATTAATGCACCCAATGCACTTCAAGGCCCTCCACAAAACTTCTTTGGGGCACCTAATAATGCACCATATGTCCACCCATCAAAGCAATCATCTGTGGAGGATGCATTGACTGTATTCATGAACTCTCAAGTTCAAATGAATCAGTAAGTAAATGGGTTGGGTCGAACCCTGCCCAACCTGATGGCCATGAAACTTATAAATGGGCTAAGCGAGATGACTCAATCCAACTCAACCTAAAAACAAAATTGAATTAATAGACTTAAGTACAAATACAAATACACAATGCATGTTTGTTTTTATGTATCCACTGTTTAGGCGTGGCTGGTCATACCTAGGGTTGTCAATGGGCCGAGTAGTCCTGATGGGCCTTCTGGCTTAGCCCGTATTACGCCGACTTTAGAGTGGTGTATCAGGCTAGTGGTCGGGCTCGGGTTCAGGCTTAAATCAGTAGCCTGATTGTAAATTGGACTAAACCGAGCTTAGCTCCCCAAAAGCCCATGAACCCAGCTCGGCCAAATAGGTATTTTCTAAGCCTACTTTTCTCCCTTTTGTTTCATTCTCATCCTCTCTCTCACACTTGAGGCACACCAAAATATTATTTATTCACAGAGATATTTAGGGCTTGGACTCAGGTGGGCTCGGGTTAGACTTTGTGTAAATGTCTCGGGCCTGACTCAGGCTGGACCATTTCAGCCCTGCTTAAGTTCAGAATTACAGGCCGAGCTTGGACAGAGCTTGGCCCGAACCTAACCCGGCCCATTGACAGCCTTAGTCATACCTTTAGGCCCATATCCATTCCTAAACCAGAGCCTGGTAATGACAAGTCCAGTAGACTTGGTTGAGCTTGATCTTATTGCAATTAAATGGGTCAGGTCGGTTTGAGCTTGGACTTGATATATTTTAAGTAAGTCTGATTGGGCCATGAGGTAATGGGCCTCAAGTTCGATCCTGGCCGCAATTCTTGGCCCATTAATGAAAAAACTGGTAAGTCCTGGCCTGACCCTAAGCCAGCCCCACTCGAACCAGACTCGTTACCACCAATAGTTGCATGAAATTGACTTTGGGTTTTGCTATGCCCCTGCACCACATGTCAGTGCATGCAGCAACATCGCAAACACGTGCAAGATGAGCAGTCCATGAGGTGGACCAGTGATGAGTGCGGGGCCACATGTAGCATTATAGGGGTGAATGTGATGGGCCAAAAATAAATGACAACAAAGAGGTGGAATGAAAATGGAGATTACACTGGCCCATTTCATTTCATGGCAAATATTGTTTACTTCTGTGATGCAGGGATGAACATGATGAGGATAAATACTCCGAATCCACGGAGCTTCTCTGGACTCCTCACAGAGACTTCTCGAATCCACGAGGAAAGAAAGCAGAAAATATAAATAAATTCTAATAAATTCGAAATTGATTAATTGATTAATAAAAATGAGTTCATAACCCTTTAAATAGGGATACCAAGCAATGGGAAAGAAATCAGAATCAAACTACAACTAAAACTCCTAGAATTCGCGACTTACTATAAATAGTAAACTTACTATTTATAGACGGTCCTGATGTCTACTAGTGCGCAAGGTTTTCGCCCAAAAATAGTAAGTGTCCTATTTGGCTTCACCAAACCGTTCTCCTAATTATTCTAAGCTCTTTTCACGTTGGGCGCAACTCCTAAAGCCCGACGGATGAAGAGTTATAATCAAACTAAAACTTACTATTTATAGTAAAAACAAAATTAAAGTAGGGAAATGACCGTCGATCCAGGGGTTTTTTGTAATTCCAGGTATCGTAACCCGGCATAGCGGGGTTCGTTGGCTAAAGTAGCTCGTTCTACCCCAAAATCATATATTTTACATCAGATAACTCATTCCGGATTGCGAGATACGCCCGATCTAAAGTCCGACGGTCCAGATCACTTCTGTCGTTGACCGGGCCTTTTCTGATCCATCTTGGCCATGAAACTGTCCGCGACCAGCTCTACATCAGTCCCCTCCACTTCAAAAGAACTCATCCTCGAGTTCTCATCCTGCTCTGGTTCATAATACTCGGTCAGGTCCGCGACATTGAAAGTCCGTGAGATCGTCATGTCATCTGGAAGATTAACAACATAAGCGTTATCATTGATCTTTTGAATGATTGGGACAGGTCCAATCTTCTTATTTTTCAACTTGTTGTACGTTCCGGTCGGAAATCTCTCTTTGCACAGATGGACCATAATGCAATCGCCCACCTCGAACACCTTTTGTCGGCGGTGCTTGTCTGCTTGTTCCTTGTACTTCTCGTTCGAGGCATGTAGCTTGGTGCGCACTTCCGTATAAATGTCCATGATCTTGTCCGCCATATTTTCAGCTGCAATGCTCGTGCCTGGGTGCTTGGGCAGAAGGACCAAGTCAAGTGTGTGGCGAGGCACTCGTCCGTAGATAATCTGGAACGGTGATTTTTCGGTCGAACAATTCACCATGTTGTTGAATGCAAACTCTACTTGAGACAAGGCCAAATCCCACTGCTTCGATTTTTCTCCTGAAATACAGCGAAGGAGGTTTCCCAACGTGCGATTCACAACTTCGGTCTGCCCATCAGTCTGTGGGTGGTAAGCACTGATGAATTGAAGTCGTGTATCGAATCGAGTCCACAAAGTCCGCCAAAAGTGGCTAATAAATTTGTGTCACGATCAGAAGTAATGGTCTTGGGGACCCCGTATAGCCGTACGACCTCCCTGAAGAATAGATTCGCCATGTGTGTTGCATCGAGGGTCTTCTTGCATGGGATAAAGTGCGCTATCTTGGAGAAACGATCTACCACAACGAACACCGAATCCATGCCACGTTGTGTTCGTGGGAGACCAAGCACGAAGTCCAATGATAAATCCTCCCAAAGACTATCAGGCACAGGTAACGGGGTGTAGAGGCCCGTATTCTGAGATTGCTCTTTGGAGGTCTGACAAACATGACAACGTTGTATGGCTTTTTCCACATCACGTACTAATTGCAGCCAGTAATACCGCTCTTCCACAAGAGCTCGCGTCTTGTCTCGCCCAAAGTGTCCACCAAGGCCACCTCCATGTAGCTCCTGAATAATCTTCTCCCTCAGAGAACTTTGAGAGATGCACAATCGATTCCCTCTGAAGAGAAAATCGTCCTGTATAAGAAGATCACTGGGGTGACCTTCTTGGCACTTCACCCAAGAATTTTTAAAGTCTTCATCCTCGGCATACAGCTCCTTGAGACAGTCGAAGCCGACCACTTCGTTGCTCATCGTAACAAGTACTTATGCACGACGACTAAGTGCATTAGCCACCTTGTTCTGCTGCCCTGACTTGTGCTTCAGAACGAACGTAAATTTCTGTAAAAACGTAACCCATCTAGCATGCACACGATTCATGTTAGTCTGACTATTAATAAACTTTAATGCTTGATAGTCAGTGTACAGAACAAACTATCTTTGAATCAGATAATGTCGCCAATGTCGCAGCGCTTGAACAACTGCGTACAACTCAAGCTCATAAGTCGACCACTTCTTTCGGGCTTCGCTAAGCTTCTCGCTGTAGAAGGCTACCGGCCTGCCTTCCTGCGATAATACTCCTCCAATTCCGACGTATGAAGCGTCACATTCAACCTCAAATAATTTGTCAAAATTAGGAAGCACCAAGACCGATGTTGTAGACAAACGATGCTTGATCTCATGAAAGTTCTTGTCAGCTTTATCGGTCCACTGGAACGGTCCTTTTTTCATGCAATCTATTATAGGCACGACTATAGTGCTAAAATCTCGCACAAATCGACAATAGAAAGTCGTCAACCCGTGAAAACTTCTCACCTCATGAATGTTTGTCGGGATCGGTCATTCCCTAATAGCTCGCACCTTTTCATCGTCCACATGAATGCCTGTGGACATTACAACAAACCCTAGAAACAACAGGCTGTCAGTTAAAAAACTACACTTCTTCAAGTTGAGGTACAACTTGTTAATTTGTAGCACCTGCCTGAGATGTTTCTTGTGATCTGCTTCATCCTGGCCTTATATCAATATGTCATCAAAATATACTATCACAAATCGGCTAGTAAACAGTTTTAGCACTTGATTCATTAAACGCATAAAAGTACTTAGTGCGTTCGATAGGCCGAAGGGCATAACCAGCCACTCATACAACCCTTCCTTGGTCTTGAATGCCGTTTTCCACTCATCATCGGGTTGGATACGAATCTGATGGTACCCGCTCCTTAGATCTAGTTTAGAGAACACCTTGGCCCCTTCTAGCATATCGAGCATGTCGTCCAACTGTGGTATTGGGAACCGATATTTGATGGTAATTTTGTTGATTGCCCAGCTGTCGACACACATGTGCCAGCTTCCATCTTTTTTTTTGCGTTAATAATGCAGGTATGGCACATGGGCTCATGCTCTCTCAAGAGACCCTTACGGATCAATTCCTCCACTTGCCCCTGAAGTATCTCACACTCCTTCGAACTCATCCGATAATGAGGGCGGTTGGGCAGGCTAGCCCCAGGGACAAGGTGTATGTGATGTTGGATGTCCCTCATGAGGGGCAATCCATCAGGTAAATCCTCAAGCCAGACTTCTTTGAATTCGTTTAGCAACAATCTTAAACTTGGAGGGATGTTTGAGGATTCTTCTTCCTCGCCCTTCACCACTACGACGTATACCTCATCGGTTTCTTTGGATTCCTCCATGAAATCCCGAATGGTTAAGAGGGAACTCCCCTTTCACTTTAGAAGCTTCAGGGTGGTTCTCTGGTGCCATAGGGGCAAGGATTATTTTTCGACTATCCTTGACGAATACGTAGACATTATCTCGTCCCCGATGGGTCGCATTATGGTCCGACTATCAGGGTCGACCGAGTAGCATGTGGTAAGCTTCCATGTCAACCACGTCACAAGGTATCTGATCCTTATAATTTTTACCTTTTGAAAATGAGATAGTGCATTTTTCAGTTACCTTGGTCTCATTCACCTTTTTTATCCAGCCAATTGAGTACGGGGAAGGATGTTTCGTCGTTGATAGCTGCAACTTGTCCACTATCACCCTTGAGACGATGTTCTCGCTACTACCACTG
The DNA here is from genome assembly GCA_021015155.1 of Magnolia officinalis. NCBI lineage: Eukaryota > Viridiplantae > Streptophyta > Magnoliopsida > Magnoliales > Magnoliaceae > Magnolia > Magnolia officinalis. Next base: position 124,916,407 of record JAJHSJ010000001.1, on the reverse strand, counting down.
TCTATGATCACATCACAGACTTTTCGTTGATAGTGCACCGAGTACGAAATATATTGTGTCGCTGTGGATGTAATTCCTTTCATGGGGTATACAGTAATCGCCTCACAACTAGAAATTCGTCACGATCCTCGCCCGTCATTTCATCGCCACCTGCTATTTCTTCAGTGGTTTGCTCATGTTCATCATAGTCATGGCCTTCTTCTCCGGCCTCATCTTCTGTGCCCCCTTCGTTTATAGTCAAGTGTGTTGCGGGACGTTGAGGACAGGTGTTTGATAAGTGGTCTGACTGGCCACAACGGTAACAATTGCTCGACTTTGGTCAAGTATAAGGATTTGGAACCCTACTCGAGCCCGCTGTTGTGGGTGTTGCACGTTGAGGTCTGGCCAAGCATAAGGACGACCCGCTGTTGTGGTCACGGTTTGCAGTTGTAGGTAGTTGAGGATGTTCTCCTAATGGATCTTTTCCTCGTGATAGCACTGGATCCTGCGTGGGACCCGTCATGGGGGGTCGAGTTAAAGGATATGAACGAGCAGGAGCTCTTGCAAGTTGTGTTTCTGCCCTACCCGCCATTGAACTGCTTCATCCATGGTCCCGACTGGGTACATCTGAACTCGGTCCTGAATTGTCAGCCGCAACCCACCTATAAATCGTGCCACTTTCTTTGACTCAGATTCTGACAGATCATTTCGTGTAGCCAACCGCTGGAATTCTTCAGTGTAATCTGTGACGGTTCGATTTCTTTGTTGACAATTTTGATATTGTTGTAATAGTATCTGCTCATAATCACTAGGGAGAAATCGTGATCGAAGAAGACGTCTCATCCGTGGCCATGATGAGATGAGCGCCTTGTTCTGGTGGGCTCGTGAGAGTTGTAATTGTTCTCACCATGCAGAAGCACCAGATTTTAATTTAAACGCTATTAATTTTACCCTTTTATGTTCTGACACGTCCATATAATCAAAATATCTCTCTACTTCGGCTAGCCAATCGAGGAAATCTTCTATACATAATAAACTATTAAAACTAGAAAGTTCAGCCTTACATCGATGGTCTCTTTCAGCACGATCTTGGTGATCGCCTTCATGCATTTGTCGTCCGGCAAAACCCTCATTAAGGTCATCATCGCTAGAACTTGAATCTTCTAGCGTAGCCCTACGATTTATCACTGGTGGTGCTCTACGAAAATAGGGGTTGTGTCGTACAGCAACCACAGGTGGTGGAGCAATCATAGGTGGTGAAGCGCCACCTAGGGCTCGGGGCGAAAGTAGCGTATCCGCAAGACGGTCGAGGGTTACCTGCAGCCCTTGCATGGTCAACTGACTCTCCCGGTGGAAAGCTTCCATTTTTTTCGAAAGATAATGAAACTCTAGATTATCGTCCACAGGATTTTAATTCATACCTTCATTATTTGTCATCGGCCAGAGGGGAATCCTCGCTCTGATACCAATTGACGCAGGGATGAACATGATGAGAATAAATACTCCGAATCCACGGAGCTTCTCTGGACTCCTCACAGAGACTTCTCGAATCCACGAGGAAAGAAAGCAGAAAATAGAAATAAATTCTAATAAATTCGAAACTGATTAATTGATTAATAAAAATGAGTTTACAACCCTTTAAATAGGGATACCAAGCAATGGGAAAGAAATCATAATCAAACTACAACTAAAACTCCTATAATTCGCGACTTACTATAAATAGTAAACTTACTATTTCGGCCAAAAATAGTAAGTGTCCTATTTGGCTTCACCAAACCGTTCTTCTAATTATTCTAAGCTCTTTTCACATTGGGCGCAACTCCTAAAGCCCGACGGATGAAGAGTTATAATCAAACTAAAACTTGTTATTTATAGTAAAAATGAAATTAAAGCAGGGAAATGACCGTCGATTCAGGGGTTTTTCGCAATTCAGGGCGTCACAATCCTGTGTAGCAGGGTTGGTTGGCTAAAGTAGCTCGTTCTACCCCAAAATCATATATTTTACGTCAGATAACTCATTCCGGATTGTGAGATACGCCCGATCTAAGGTCCGACTGTCCGGATCACTTCTGTCATCGACCGGGCCATTTCTGATCCATCTTGGCCATGAAACTGTCCACGACCCGCTCTACATCATTCTGCCAATTAAACGTGGGCTTTGCTCAGCATCTTTTAAACATCCCTTTGCGGGCTGTTGATTGTACAGATATCACCTTAATTTTAAGCTATGGCCCCATCCACATCGGTGGTCTAATCCTCTATAGGCGTGTGCCGTATGTACCTGCCATTTGGATAATCCATGCCACATTAATTATCTTTTCTTAATAACTTGAAAAAGAATATATATATATATATATATATATAAGCGTACTTAAAGCCACTAGAGGTCTCAGAGTCCAACTGGTTGGACCAGAAGTTGATCTCCATCCAGCATACATCCAGCTTCCTGGTGGTGTGGCCCACCTGAGTTGTGGGTCTAACCATTTTTTGCTCCAGGGCCAAGAATCGAGGATAGAAATGGATGGGCAGAGCATATTTTACAAGTTCAACATTGTCCAGTGTTCTTCTGGTCCGCAGTAACTTGTACCCATACAAGTTTGTAAACGATTCAACTTGAAGTACAATTTTACATCTATGAAAATTGCATGGTAATTTTCACTGAGTTCCTTCATGGATCATATCATTGAAATCTATAAAACCAAGGGCTTTTTTTTTTTTTTTTAAATAATCTATAACAACACTACTTAAAGCCCACAAGTTGTACTTTGGTTGCACTCACTTGATATCTGGTTTAAGCTCCTTTCTCATATCTCATTACAAGCTCCAGTGGTCGTCATTCATCTGAAATTCCAGATTCCTGCTGCCCCATTTTTTTCGCGGTGGGAAAGAGTGCGTGCACGCACTGTTCGGTGGTGCTCGCCATCCATATTGTAGCCGCGCTCCTTTGTTACAATCGCATTGGATCATCACTCGCGAGATGAGAGGAAGAGATAGAGATGAGAGAGGGGGGGAGAGTGCCTTGATTAGGTAAGGTTAACAGTTTTTGTGTGAGTTAACGTGTTGTTGGGTAAAGAGCATTATTATACATTTAATGCATACAAGAGCATTTCAGATTTAACAAAATACAACCAGCTTACAGGCCCTTATTTGGAAATAGCAAAGGATAGGCCCTTATTTGAAAATAGCAAAAGGATAGAATTTGACAGAACATACAGTTTCATCATCATAATTATTATCATTTGTAATTCCAATCTGTTAATAATGATCATATTATTATTTAATAAGAAAAAAAAAATGGTCGTGAAATAGAATATACCCGCAAGTGAAGGTCAATGGCTACAAATGCATTCTCCAATGGACTTTTATACCCCGCACACCGTCTGTCTTAATACCCTAGTTTTCAAAAGGTTACACTAAAGAGTTCTACAAGGCTTTCCTCGCTGCACCAGGGTTCTAGTTCCCGGGAGCCAGGAACCGTGATTTGGCAACTCTAGACCGGTCTTCCACCATTGATGGGCCATGCACCAAGAATTCTATGGGATAATCCTAACCCTTGGTTCATGGCCTAAAATATGAATGGCAATTAAAATTCACCAATTCGATTATTTCATGGCCCAATTGGGAGAGTTGTGGGTCAAGGTCCATCCATGGTGGAACAAAATAGACCGATGGTCTTAATTCCAGAACTACGTGCCGCACTTGTAAGAACTGAATACCCCAAGTATTACCGTGCAAAGCCTGTGGGATCAAAGATCCCATTTTCCTCTCTACACATGCATACGAACAGATGAAACCCTAAGAATGGATATCGACTGGAATACTTGGATGCCATTAAATCTCAAACAATCAAAAGGATATAATAAAATCAAACAAAATTTTCTGAAGGCAGACCATTGGTCGGTCTATTTTCAGCTGAGAGCCTGGCATAATAAGAAATAATCAGATTCACTAACAATGCTGCCTTCCGCCCAAGAAACAGGAGTATGAATATTCCATAGAAACCATTCAGCCCAGATTGCCCCGTGGAAATTTTGTACATTCACAACCACAGCCCACGTCGAACAAATGTACGTCTACACAGAAATAGGGGAGGCTCTTCAAGTAGATCTGCAAGTTAATCAATTAATAATCCAATGGCTCAGGTAAAAGAGAGTGCCCCAAAGCAGTCGACGGATGGATGCAGGACTTTACACATATCAGAGGGAACCTCATGCAAAGAAAATCTACCCGTAAACCCCATGTCCACAGTAGTACACAGAAACCTACTCTGGAAAGGAGGGGAAGCGGAGGAAACCACCAATTCTTGTAGAAATATATTACAAAAGGAGACCCTATAGTGATACAACAGGCGAGAGACCTGCAGAGGCCCAAAATCTTTCTCGGGTGGGCTGACGCCTGAATTGGTTTTCTCTTCTGCAACAGCCAGCACAAACGCTTTCTCATATATAGATGTTTTTCACATCGTTAGGGCCGAAACTCGCAGCACAGATGGGACATCTCCGCTGGCGGCTCTCGAGGATTCTTTGGACACAGGCACCGCAGAATAGATGGTAGCATTTGGTGATGACAACCTGAGAGACACAAAACAGGAAGATTAAATAACAAGAAGATACAGAATGATAAAGACAATCCTGTTCATCCTTCTTTTTTTTCTTTTTTCTTTTTTCTCTTTGTGTGTGTTTCTTTCTTTCTTTTTATACAACGTGGGAAATGTATGGAGCATTAACATTCATTTTAAGAGAGCGCTATGGTATATACAAAGACAATTTGGTTCATAATGTGGGTTCCATAAACATGAATAACAAGCTTTTTAAGCACGTTGGCACATCAACCTTGAGGCACCTTGTTAAAGAGTACTATCAGGAATTGGCTCAGAGTTCCAGTGCGTAATAGAAAGAGAAACAGCACCACAAGTTGTGGTGCCATACCATCATTCCCACTAACATGCCACTGGTACATACATCTGTAACATGAAAATTACCCTCATCAGTAATCAGGCTGATCAACTCACCAGATGGACCACACCTGTATGTCAAGTCAGAGCGTCCACTGATTCGAATGGTGTTGACCAACTGTTGCCCATCTAATGAGCGGACTGCCCTTTTTGGTGTCAGGTGCCTTCAAGGGGGGCCTACCATTTTCATGGCACGGAGGTCCTAAACAGCCAGCAGAAAAAATGGCGCGGAACCACAACTTGTGGTACCGTTGCCTGTCATAGTTTTAAATATCGATATCGGGCCCCATATCTGCTCCTTAAATTACCTTTCCAACATAGGCCGATACAGTCTATAAGCCTGTATCGGTACGGACCCATATTGGCCACCTGTAGGCCAATATATATCAGATGTGGCTGTATTATATCAGATATTTAACAACCATGTTGCCTGTCTGGGATCAGTTCTCTAATACAAATACCGCTCCAAGCATGTCGGATGCAAATGGAGCAGACAGTACACCAATGATAGCATTTGAAGCTTTACCTCCTTCTGTCTGTCATGGCAGACACTACATTTCAGTATTTCCTTGTATTCTCTGACTTCTTCTTGAAGCTTTTCTAACACTGATGTACCCTCTGTGTGTGCACTAAGTAGTGTAGCTTTCCTTGTCACAACATCCAGTTCCTCTTCGGTTCTCTTCTTGTTAAACCTGAAAATTTTAAAGAAATATGACCGTTAAGCGCTCAATTCAGGATTATTAGACTAACGTGAAAAATAGATGACAGACTGATTACCTCTCGTTCTCTACCTCTATCTGCAGCTCTGCAACATCCAGTCGGCTTCTCTCAACCTTGGACTGTGATTCACCAAGTGATTGTCGTAGCTGCTGAGATTCTCCCTGTACCTCCAACAGTCTCTTTTTTGTATTCTCCAAAGCGAGTGAACTTTGCCAGGCATCCTCTGCAAGTTTCCCAACCTGCTCTGAGCAAAATTTCAACTGCAAAGGAAGTATATGTCTCAACTCTCAAAACATAAAGAAACTGGGAATGATTTGGCTCAAGTGAACTGAGAATCAGAAAAGTAACCTGCTCTTCTATCTGTGCCACTTTCATGTCATAGAAATCAAGAGATGCATTGGCATGCTGCATCTCCTTTTCCATGGTCTGTTTTTCCATGTGTAAAGTACCCTGAAGCTGTCTTGTCTTCACACTCTCTAAAACAAGCTGAAACAAGAAAGGTTGGAGTCAGATGATTGCAATCTGGGTGAACAGAATGAAACAAAACAAGATCTAAGACTAACAAACCAATACTGAGCACCAAAAAAAAAAAAAAAACAATCATGTTTGCTAATGGAAGATAGCCAAACACATATGTATTCCAGCTTGATCACATGCATGGGCACATACATGCACATACACATGCATGCGAGCACATTATAACAAAAGATTTGCAAGGATAGATTTTAGTTCCTAGTCTAATATGTCCAACAACAACCAAGAAAACAAGTGTTGTCATTATCCTTGATTTACAAAAATATGATATCAACCAAAAGAAGTGTTGCTGCTATTTCAAGAAATATGACATCAATAACAATAATAGCTTCCCTCTAAGAGACCAACCAATCATTTTAAAGAAGTCTCAAGAAAACAAACACATTCTACACTCAGATTTTCTGTGTCTGTGATGTGTCTTGGCCAGAAAGCTAAAAGGGTAAGTCAAAAGGGAGTAGCTTTCTGAGAAATCCCTCAGTTCTACATGTTCATCTCAAATCTCTATGTTATTATCGTGAATGATACAGTTTAGAGTACAAATTTGTAAAACTAACACAAGCTTCTGAGTTCCATAGGCAGAATAAATTACCAAATATAGTGAAGGAAAAGAAGAAGCAGAACTTGCTGCTACAACCAGCATAAAAATAAATTCATATGCATGCACTACAAGAAAGACAACGGAAAATATTTTCTGAACTGAGAAAAAAATTTAGATCACCTTGATGTTGTAGTCATCTCTCTCTGTAATTTGTTGTAAGAGTTGTTGGTTCTGAGTTTGCATATCACCATAAGCTTGCCCAATTGACTGCAGGGAACAGAAGCCAAAATTACACTCCTATTCCCATTCCTCAACTTCCATAATCCATCTAGAAAAGGGAGGAAAATTAAACCTCTATCTCAGACAAATAGGCCTCGCCTTCTTCGTGTTTAGATTTCAGGACCTCGGAAAATTTACATATATCCCTGAGAAAAAAAAAAAAAGTAGATTAGTTATTCTTCTGACAAAAATTTCATGAACAGCTACAATTTTAAGAGATGATTTGTGTACCATGCCATGAAATAGTGCCTGCCTGGTCCAAATGGGGGGGGGGGGGGGGGGGGGGGGGGAATTATTAGTGCTTTTAAAAAATGATTTCAAAAGGGAATTTGCAACTGAAGGGATATGCCTGAAATTCGGGCCACAGCATACAAGGGCCACCTCCCGAAAGACCTGGATCTCACATGTGCCACAGTGGCACATGTTGAATAGTAGGATTCAAGATCCTAACTATGAAGCAGTGTTTTAAATAGCTTCACTATGTAGTGTTAGCTTATGGTAGGTAGTGTAGCTTGCCCTTAACATCATGTACTTCATGAAAATAACTAAAGTCACATGTAGCCTATGCTACATGCTAATTGTGGGATGCTAGTACATTGGGAAAATTGTCTCGCCACGAAGGTCTAGCAAATTCATTGACAGAACAGCAATTGCAGTAAAGCGGAAAATGACAGCATTAAACTTATATGCTTAAATTACAAGTTAATTCGCAAATAATAATAATAATAATACAGCATGCACACACAATTAAGCAACACAGTAAGATTAATTTAAAGCTAACCTTCCAGAAGCTTCCAATTTCTGCCTCAGGTCAGCGATCTCAGCTTCAGCAGTAGCTAGCCTCTGTTGACATATTGCTTCAGCTTCATTGGCAGCTTTAACACGCAACTCCAAATTGTGCTCGTCAAGAGAAGATTTAAGACTTTGAACGTGAGCCCAAGCTTTGTATTCCAAGTCCCTAGACTCGATCACATCCCTGCAGTTGGGGAAAAAAAAATGGCAACATTTTGGTATAATCATGAAATTCTACATTCCACACTGTAAGCAGTATTATTTCAAATATAATGCCTTGGGTGGGAACTTTTTTTTAGGCATAAAATAGAATTAGAAACGCACTCTGGAGGAGGATTTCGCTACCCACACATCCTTCCAAAATCAGATATTTTCCCCATTTCCTAGAGAAAACCCGATCACCTCCATAAACTTTACCTTCACACCTGACACCCCTTTCCAAATCCCAGATTCTCTATATAATGATGAGTCCCTAGTCCCCCGGAGTTAACTTCCTGATAAATTTTTACACAACACCATCCCATAAATGTTATGCAGGTTTCCTTATATATAGAGGAATGCCCAAATGTGTGGAGGGAAAAGATCCCATGCACCCAAAGAACCCCGCCATCTACCTCACCTCCTCAGATGACATTCAAATGGCCAACATTTTGCTTTTAGCAATATTCACTCTAAAGCCCGACACCACCTCAAAGTACATAACGATCATCCTTAGCTTGTGCACCATTTCTGGTTTTGCTTCACAAAAACAATCTACGAACTGAAGAAGGAAAATCAGGGAGCTGTCTCTTCCAACCCTAAGCTGCAGATAAGACCCAATTCCTACCCTCTTTTTAGCATTCTGCACAAAGCTTCCTCAGATAAGACCCAATTCATCAATTAAATTTGACACCTCCCAAGCATATAATCCCGATTTGGCCCATAAGATATTAGCAAATTCCTTACCAGTGAATAAGAGATGTCCTTAGCATGGTTATTCCACCATTTCAAGGGGCTCTATGCTTTTGTCACAAAATAATAATAATAATAATAATAAAATAATTTTAAAAAAATAACACTTAGATCATCTATTGGTGGCTACTGATTCTAGAATCAAAAGTGGGGTCTAGGGATGCTCTACAAGGTGGGCATGGAAAAAGCCTATGGTCATGTTGACTGAGACTTTCTGGTTTACTATCTGGATTGGATGGACTTTGGGAGAAAGTGGACCAGCTGGATTACAAATACAATAGTATGCCATCATTCCCTATCCTGGTTAATGCCTCTCCCTTGGGTTGTTTTCACTGGTTCTTGAGGGCTCCAGCAAAGCTGACCCCTTTCCACCTTTTCTTTACCATTGTGGATGAGAGCCTAAGTATGTTGATGGCAGAGGCTTCCTCCTTGGGAGTCTTGAGAAGATTTAGTCTTGGAAGGTAATTGTATCCCACCTTTAGTTTGCACCAACATGCTCATTTTACACGAGGCATCCATGAATAATTTAAGGGGTACAAAAGGAGTCCTTCAATATGTCGAAGCAGTTTCAGGGTGTCGAGTTAGTTTGAGGAAGTGTGCTAACTGATGTAGCCACAAAAAGGGAGGTGATTGATTCCATTACCAAGCTTTTGGGATTTTAGAGCTCTAGTCTTCCTATGAAATAACTTCCCTTTTCATGAAAGAAATTTTATTTTAAAATTTAAAAAAAAAAAAAAAAAAAACCAAGAAGAAGAAACAAAGGAACAGTTACAGCAGCTGTAATCAGCCAAAGGCCAAAACAACACTCCCTCACTTCAGGAGGAAACGTAAAACCCATCACCTGGCAACAATCTGCAATTGCTCCCTAGAAACACCCTCTTTAGCCATCTGGTCTGCCTTCAAGTTTACAACATGATGCACATGAGCAAACAACACACTGATATTGGCACATAAATCCATCACTTCCTTGATCAAATTGGCATTTCTCCATGGGCAGCGACCAGATTTGACCCCAAATGATACCATTGTTGGAATCCCCTGGTAATACAATCAATTATGATCAACAAGACAACAACTAATCTGATCCTCTGCAGAAGAGCAGCAGCTTTTGCAAAACACAAGTCTCCCACTCCAAAAGGCCCAGAAAACCGAAGCACAATGTCCTGTTATCTCCCACTCCATCTGGACCCGGATTCCCAAATCCCAAATATACCATCAAAATCCATCTTAAAGCTTCCTTGAGGCATACTACACCATCTTTCTATAACCTCCTCTGAACCAAAACCACAACTGATTATGACTTTCAAATAAGCCCACAGCAAAGATGCAGAAACCCTACTCATCTTCCTATCGGCTTTACTCCACATTACTAACACCCCAAATATTTTTCTTGAAATAATATTCACTTGGCAGGCTTAACCCTAAATATCGTATCATTCTTTTCAACCACAAACTCCAAAGAGTTACGTGAATGACCATTTTCCATGGAAGGCACCCAATAAAATATTTTGATCTCCCTGTTGAGGGTAATGCGGATCTATCTCATTTGGGGACCCGATCAAGGGAGGATATATAAAAGATTGGCAAAATTTCCTACAAATCCTTGGAAGGATTTCTCTCATCAAGTCCATTTCCTCTAATTTGCCAGTGTATTTCCTCTCCCTGTTTAAGATGCTGACTACCGTGGCAAAGAAGATCGAAAAGATTCGGACTTATTTACGTGGGAGAGGAGAGAAAAGGGGTGTACGTTTCATCTTCTTAAGTAAGCAAAAGGCAGTGTAGGTGTGGGGTTCCAGTCCTTGCCTCAGTGGTAGACTCTTGAGGAGTTTCAACATGAAGTCTTGGGTTCGAAACCCATAGGTGGTGAAATCCTACTACGGCGTGCATGGGTGTTTGTGTCGGGTGCGTGTGTTTAAAAAAAAAAAAAAAAAAGGCAGTGTAGGTGTGGGTAGGATTATGGAGATCAATTGGGCACTGCTAGGTAAATGGTGATGGAGATTTGGAGAATAGCGGAAAGCTTCTCAAGGAGGGAATCAGTACCCTCAGGATCACTACTCAGAATGTTTGGAAGGCTATCAGTTTCATTCATAGAACCAGTCACAATGGGTGACACCTCTATGATTGAGAGGGAAATATGATGTGTGATGGCACTCATTTTGTTATTGGCCATGGTAAATGTTAATAGAGTCCAACTTTGGAAGGATGTGTGGCTTAATGAGGTCCCTTGGTCAGTTCCCTTCATTGTTTGCTTCAGCAGTTGATCCCAACGCTAAGGTTGAGGTACATTAAGAGATCTCCAGGCATTTTATAGTATGAACTCATTATAGTATGATTGAGAGGGCAATATGATGTGTGATGGCACTCGTTTTGTTATTGGCCATATAATAGAGTCCAACTTTGGAAGGATGTGTGGCTTAATGAGGGTCCCTTGGTCAGTTCCCTTCATTGTTTGCTTCAGCGGTTGATCCCAACACTAAGGTTGAGGTACATTAAGATATCTCCAGACATTTTATAGTATGAACTGTGGGCCTTCGGAGGAATCTTTATGATGATGAAACAGGAGCGGTCATTTCTTTTATGCATAAAGAGGAAGTAAGATTTGGAAGTGGGTGCCTTGCAGTTGTTTATCTTGTAAATCTCTTTTCAAGAATTTGCATGGACTGCCACTGCAATCAAAATTATCAAAGTTGCCTTAAGAAGAAGATTGTTGTGATCCAAATATGTGACTTATGTGTAGAAAGAATGAAACAACCAGTGGACTATATTTTTCTTCATTGTGGGACAGCTAGGATTGTTTGGGACCATCATTTTTCTTCATTGTGGGGCCACTAGGACTGTTTTGGGAGCATCTTTTTCAGAGTTTCTCCAGGTTCCTTTGGTTTCTGAGGTAATTGCTAGCTGGAGATGGACCATTCTCAATTAGGGGCAGAACAATCTGAAATCTTTTTCCATGCATTATCACCTTTCAAAAGAGAGAAATTCTAGAATTCTTGAGGGCAAATCTATACCAATCGACTTGCTCAAGCACTAGGTTGCCACTTTAGCTTTCTAATGGGCCCTCCTTTGGTGAACATACCAGTTTCCAAGGTAAGACAAATGGACAAGGTATTCCGTAACGGTAAAGGCGGCCGTAGCGGGTATTCAACAACGGTAAAGGTGGTCATAAGTCATAACAGCCGTTAATACCTTATAACAGTCAAATTAAAATTTCTAATTTCTATGGTGGCCCTCCTTTGGTGATTAACAAACCAGTTTCTAAGGTGTTGTTGGCTGGACATATGGACAAGGTATTCAATAACGGTAAGGGTAGCCTTAACAGTCGTTACTGCTTGTTACTGCCCTATAACGGTCAAAAAATTAAAAAAATAAAATTAGAAGGAAGAAACTGTATCAGCCACGTATCGGACTGTTACGGGTGTGCCATAACAGTATTGGCAGGAATAACGGTCGCCACTGATACCGTTACACATAACAGCTGTGTCTTTTCCTTTTTAAAGAAATAATATAAAAAATGTCAGAAAAATCTGGAATATTGAGAGGATTCCAAATACGTATTCTTTTGTGGTTTTGAACATGTTTATGATGGTGCAACCGTCCACTCCTTAGTAAGAATGCTATCTCAGCCTGTCTGAGGGTTAAAACCTAACGGGTTATGCACTAATCCCAATAATGCACATCACTAAGCATTTGGCCTTATTTTAAAAAAATTACAATTAAATTCAAATGAATAGTGTCGCTGATTTGGGTGGCAATCATCCCACTAATGCACATCCATAAGCATTTAACATAATTCCCCACAAGTAATTTTAAGAACAATTAAAATTAAATTCGGATGAATAATATCGCCGATTTCGGGTACCACTCGAATGCTCCCAAATCGACCCAAAATTCACGCAATCTATGGCACTCATCCCACTAATGCATATCCCTAAGTATTTAACATTATTTCCCCCAAAAAAATTAAGAAAAAAATTGAAATTAAATTCAGATGAATAGTGTTGTCGATTTGGGGGACCACTCGAATGCCTCCAAATCGACCCAAATTTTATGGAATCTATTCCACCCATACTAATCAAATTAGCCCCAAATTATACTTATTTCATCATCCAACTATCAAATTGGTTGACATTTTGAACAGTGAAGAATTAAAAATATCTAGTGGTCCTATTTCAACAAACGAGTGTCTGCAAATCCGCAGTTAGGATTATTCAAACAATCTGATTTTGGAATTGTGACATAGCAACAGCAGACCCCACGTGTTAATGGGCTTAGTTTGATTTAATACATGCCACATGTATAGATTTCTGAGTACAAGTGTATCAAGCTTCATACGCCACCAGAGTATCGTATAAGGGAAAAAAGAGAATGTCTCAAGTCACCACTTGGACCACAAGCTACAGTCCACCCAACAGATAACTTCTAACTGGTTAAGTGCATGTGAAATCCAACCTTTCCAATAGAATGGCCCCAAAATGAGGGTCGCCTAGTGTAAAAATCATCCATATTTACTCTCTTCAGGTAGGCAACAAAAGACAATTTTCTAGCCATTGATAAATAGCAAAAAAAATAAAGTACAGTCCACTTGATGAGTGGATATGCCTGAGTTTTGCAAAAGGTGATCCTCGTAATGGGGCCAACCTCTTGACTGGATTGGATATCTCACACACATAAAAGATAATAAGTTATCCGTTGTTGGGCCATAACTTATAGTCAACTAGTTGGACAGACCATATTAAAGACATGGACATAAAGAAGCCACGTAACCTGCTCAAAAGACGAGAGAGAGAGAGAGAGAGAGAGAGAGGAGAGAGAGAGGCACTTGCAGAGAAGTCCGAAAGAGAGAGAGAGAGAGAGAGAGTGCCACTTGTGGAAGAGAAGAAGAAGGTAAGTTATCTTTTTCTCTGGAAAATGGATTTTTCAAACTTTTTTTTTTTTTTTTTTTTTTTTTTGAAAATGAATTTTTCAATTTTTTATTTTTTTGAAAATGAGTTGTTCTTGCGCCATTATGCTATTACGATGGACCGTAATGGTCCATTCAATGTTGTCATATGCAATCGCATAAGCTATTATGCCATCACATGCCATTTTAGACCAATGCACTGCATAATGCCATGATGGCATGCGGTTGTTATACCGTTGGAGCTTAAGCAGTCTCACAAAGTATGCAACCACGTAAGCCAATGTGAGGGCATAACCTCCCAACGGTCAGATTTTTTTACCATTGAGACTCTCTCTCTCACGGTCTATTACTCTCATTCTCTCTAAAAATGAAATCAATACAATTTCTATGTTGTTTTTTCACATTTTTTAGCATATGCGTTCATTTGAGTAATTGTTAATTGACTTCTTATAGCCTAATAGTCAAAACAATTCCCTCACTTGTAGTATTTTTACATAATTTTTCACATTTTTTCATTTTTCCTAAATTTCCCTTTTTTGTTCTTTTTATTTATATATATATTTTTTAAAAATGTTTAGGAGGTTGTTTGATCGCATATGCAATTATGTCATCGCAAAAGCGCACAGCCCCCTTAGATCGCATAGGATCACTTATGCCATTTGACAACATTGGGCCCGTTATGGTGTGTGTTTTTTAGGATGGCCTGTTACAACCCCGTATTGTGTAACGGGTTACATCGTTATGTAACGGTCATTACAGAATCTGGAACCTTTAAAAAATAAAATCCTGTTACAGCCATTAGGTAACAGTTTTTGAATACCAGAATAATCTGGAATCTGTTCCCACTCCAAAATTAAGTAGCAAGCTTAATATCCTCACCTCATTGCAAGATCTCCCTTGAAATTCCTGTGATTGCACTCTACACAAAGAAAACATAACCGATTGCAACGCCATCTTCCAAAGAGTCGAGCAAATGGGACACAGAGTGCTGATAGCAATGCCATCTTCCAAATAATTGAGCCAATAAGACCCAGAGTGCTGTTTCTCCAAGCTGCGATTTGCACCTCAACTGTCACTTCGGCCCAAAGAATCCCAAATCGATCAAATATTGCTGATCTAACCTTCCGAATTCCAGGAAAGATCACAGTGCAATAGAACTTGAGGCAAAGATTCTTCTTGCTTGACACACATCGAGCGGCAATCTAAAAAGCCCTATTCTTTTTAGAGCTTTTCTGTTGTAAAAGCCCTTAGTTTGAACTTCATATCTTCTCTTTTCTTATGTTCAATTATCTTTTCAAACTTCTATCTTTTTAATGTAAGCAGAGTCTTTTTATAGTATTTCTTTCTTTCTAATTCTAACAGTTTCTACTCTGATAAAACCTTAACAAGATGAAAGCTAAGAGCCTCGCCCTTCTATTTCTAAACATCTGAAGTATTTAAACTTTAACATGGTCCTTCATCACACTTGTATAACCTTAACCTGGGATAACAGAGACGAACAGGCTCCCCACAAATGTCCTTCAGAAAGACATTATTTTGATAACGTTTGCACAGTAGGTTCCAATTTCTGGATTAAAGTATTGTTCTTTTACAGAATTTTCCTATCTAAAAAGTGTGAATCCATATGAAGGCAGATGCTGTGCAGCAGCGCTGCATTTTACACCACGAAAGTAAAATCTGAACAAACCTTAGAAACTTGTCTTTTTCTTTCTTCCTTTTTTATTTTATTTTTTATAATATACAATCAAAGATATAAGAAACATGCTATAACGGCATCGAACAAGAAGCAACAGGAATCCAATGCATAGCAGCACCCTGTTTCATCCTTGCCATGATTCTTGACCATATCATTGACCTCTCAAAACATGAGAAAAAAGATGGATTTAAGGAAGATGCAAGAAATGAAAATGATGCATATAACAAGCAGCCACCACCGACCAACATGATTATATAATAGAATCAATATATAGAACAAAAATGTGATGATTCATTGCAATACAAACCACATACACAAGAAGATTCTATGGAAATACAATACATTAAAAGGAAGCATAAGAAGTTCTAACCTGGAATCAGTGGATTCACGTTTATACATTTCTAGAATTAGCTTTAGCTCCTGGTCACTCTCCTTCAAATCCAAGACCTGCATTTAAATAATTTTAAAAAAAAAATCCAGTCAAGCCCTTTTTGGTAAATAGAAAAAAAAAAAAAAAAAAAAAAAAAAAAAAAAAAAAAAAAAACCTTTTTTAAGTTCCAAGTGACAACATCCTTCTTCCAGGGAACTCGACCCAACATCTAAAATCAATGTCAGGATGGAAGAATGCGGGATTGCAAAATGTGCACATCATACATCAATTAAATACAATAAGGAAAGGAAAAATAAGTGAAATTCACAGAGGAGAAGATTGATAAGAATATAGATGACCTTGACAATTTCACATTCATGTACGGGCAACAAAATCATTGGATGCCAACAAAGAAGTCAGGGAACAAATATTTTTGGACCAAAAGGTTTGTTTCAGCTAAAGTCCTCTCCTAAGTTCAATGCTGATTGTTCCCACTGGGAAGGAATTCCACAGAAACATATGAATTTTGGGAACCAAAACACTGGATCCTGCAGAAGAGAGCTTTACTCGCTAACTCACACCATTAATTACATAACAGAGAGAGAAAACTGAGCTCCAAGTCATAAACTCTCCATTTCCCATCCCACAGAGGCCATGAGGGCATCATTGACGGCAGATATACGCAACAAAGATGGGCTACACAATCACTTCAAAAGGCAGGGTTATTCAATAAACCAGGATCAAATTTCTTCATTGCAACTATATCGTATTGTTGCCTCATCAAGCTACTATCAACAGTCCATACTCAACAGAATGAAAATAGTTGACATAAGAAAGAGAATATACCACAGCCTGCAGTTTCTTCAGTTCCGTGGCTTGGTCAGCAGATCTACCAGATAAAGTTTCCAGCCCATTTGCCTGTATTGAGATGACACCTTTAGTCCTACCAAAAATATGTTGCCGGCACACTGATACAGATACATGTATTAGTGCACCTACATGTGCGTGCATGCATGCAAATGAAACAGTGAGCGATACTCACCTTCCTGTCAAGAATATTAGACAAAGACTGAACTTCAGCCCGCAGACAATGAACTTCAGAAGCAGCCTCTTTGTATTTACTCAGTTGACTTTGCATAATATCGATATTCTTGGGGAGAGATGAAAGCAGTGCTTTGAACTCGGCAATGATCTCTTTCCTCCCTGAAATGCACATGGATGCCCCAAAGATATCACATGGAACAATATGTGAAAGAAAAGTTGGGTAACCATACACTGAAGACACAGAATACACCATAGATAAATACCCGGTTCTCTTGAAGCCTCTTCTAGCCTAGTCTCAAACAGATTTCTTTCTTCAATTTGTCTCTTTATCTCTTTCTCTAGTTCACTTTTTCGATACTCAGCAACCCCACAAGCTCTTTGAGAAATTTCAGCTAAATCAACTTTTGCATTCACTTCTTTTTCCCGCCAGATAAAATTATCCTTCTCAACCTATATCAATGTTTTTTTCCATAGAAAATAGTCAGACCCAGGATAGTGTTTCCTCAACTGAAATAACTATGCAAGCATCTAAATGCATCTACCGACCAGTTACCACCTGTTGTTTCTCCAATAACGAGTGATACCGATTCACTTCTGCTTTTGATTTTTCGATCTGATCACTTAGCAGGAGGTAAGCTTTGGATGAAGATATGTGTTTCACACCCTTCAAAGTGTTCTGTCAATTAATATTTCAATCAAGATAGATGAACAAATGGACTTTAAGAATTCAAGAGCAAGCTTAGTCATTTAAACCAGACCTGCAAATTAGCTAACTGCTTCAAGATAACTATCCTTTCTTCATGCAAATTCCTAAGCTCTAGAAGACGACTTGAAGATAAATTCTGCACAAAGGCTCGTATGAAAACATATACATGTCAGGCTGGGATAAGTACTGTAAAATGTGCCCATAAAGGAAAGTAGAATGACTGATGAATTACCAAAAACTCCTTGAGTGAGGACTCCATATCTTGCAAGTCTTTTTGCTTGTCTCTGGCTTTATCTCCTGCAACATGTTTGTTTCCTATATTTAGGACCGGGAAACAAGCTCCTTGCGCAGCATCTCTTTGTGCCTTAAGGACTGCCAGTTTACGGTTGCTTTCTTCTAACTCTGCAATGGTATCTTCCAATTCCCCTTCACACATCACCAAAAAGTTGTTGTCACACTTCTGTGTTTTGCAGCAAGATTTCAGGTTTTATCATTTCTAATTCCAACACAAACAAAAATCTTTTAGATGGAGAAGCATTTTAGTAAATAAACCAGCAAAGTTCATAATTGATGAGTAGGATATACCTGCCAAACGGTTAAGCTCAGCTTTATTCTTTGCATTACTGTCTTGATGGCTCTGGACCTCATTTGAGAACGATCTGTGCTTCAAATGAAGGTCACTTAGTGCCACTCGCAAGTTCTTAACCTCCATCTCTAATTCATTAGCTGTCTTTCCTATTTGTCCGCTGGGCTCTATAGAGAATAGAAAATAATAGATTGAAGCTAAGGAACTAATCCTAAAAAGGCCCTAAAATAAATTATACAAAACCCAAATAGGAGGCATCATTTTATAGGCTAAAGCTTACCATCATCAGGTAGTACCGCTAGAAGTGGAGCAGTCACACCATCGTTTGCACACCACAGGTCATTAATGGCAACTACAATGTTTTGTAAGATGCTTTTGGTCGATGCACATGATGTCTGTATATCAATTTCCATTAAATCAGCAGAACCATTTGCAGAGCAACTATCAGTGGCACCAGTTTGCAGGAGTCTGCACAGAAAAGTATCCTCTGGGGGAGAAGATGCCCCATCTGAAATGTGAAGTTAAAAGCACATTATAAGGACAGAGTTTTGCCCAGCATTCAATTTTAAGAACCTCTGTCTCATAAAAGTGAAAAGTACGATGAATATATCTATTCCACAATATGGCAATAAAATAATTATTGAGTATACAGTAAATGACATATCCTCTTGGCCACTTCCAGCCACAACATCCCAGTTTTAATCAAGTTATTGCCATAGAGAATGAAAAGAACCAATTACATGGAAATTTGCTCACTTACGTCAATAAAACCAGAGAATTAAAAAAATGAAAGATGCTAGTTTATTTTCTTTCCTTCACCCATTGCTTTTTTAGTGCAACATCTGCATGATTTAATATCCTTCTTTCAGCCAGATGTATAATCAGCAAACTACTCTTAATATCACCTGTCGCTAGCGATAAAGATCTTATCTATGAAACAAACACAGCATGCACATGCATGCCAACAAAAAAAAAAAAAAAAAAGATTCAGTTTGGCAACCACTAACCTCTGATTATCTAAAAAAAATCTATGATCAGTAATGTTGCTTGAGTAGAAGCATGGGTACCTAAAAAGGGCTGGGTTATTCATAGAGAAAACAGCTAAATTTTTTTAAAGGCAAGAAAACATCTAGATATTATAAATCACAGAGAAATTAGGCTTGCTTACTCATACAGAATCTCCCTCCAAGAAAGGTGCTTCTCGGAATCCTCCTAATGGATGGTGAAAGTTGAACACAGACAGTAGTTCCTTCGGCAATCTGGGGGATTTTGGGGTGGGGGAAGGGGTTCACAATGATAGAGCTTAAGTGGAATTCGCATTTCCAGGTCTGCCAGAGTGGGTGAGTCAAATAGGGCAGAATTGGAACTAGGAGGCAATAAAAACTGGTATCAAGCTTTATCGGGCTTCTTTTCATGGCACTCTACTCACTTATGGAAGAAGATCCATAGATTGCCATAGCATATGTGTCGGGCTTTTGTGAGCTGTTGTGGAAGTCGTGCCCCATAAGCTGAGTGTCTACTTATGGAAGGAGATCCATAGAATGTCATGGCATATGTGTCAGGCTTTTGTGAGCTGCTGTGGAAGTGGTGCCCCATAAGCTGAGCGTCGTAGCAGATGTGCTAGCTAAGAAAGAAGTAACTAGTTGATGTGCTGATGGGCGCTGATTTACGGTTTCTTGGGTCCTGAGTTTGGTTGATCTGCTATCTCAGCGGATCTTCCTCCTCAGCCGTTATGTCTTGTTTTGGCTTTCTGTTTTGTTGCTTTGTTTTCTTTCTGTTTTGCTTTCTTTTGTTTTCCTTCTCTCAGTTAATGCATTTTCAGTTCATCTTTCAAAAAAAAAAAAAAAAGTAACTAGGGAAGGGGTCTTGGTTGGGAATGCTAATCCATTATCTTAACGAATATATGCACTGTTATTGCTCTTTGTATCCTTCAAATAAAATTATCTATTGTTGTTGCTTATCAGAAGAGAAAAAGTAAAAATCTCCCAAGGTATATGCTTTGGGCATGCCACTTGAAGCATACGGTGCCCACCGTTAAGGATACGCCGAATTGGTGTAACGGGCGATACAAGGGGCGTCACAGGCGATACGCCCCTATATCGGATTAAAAAATGCTCCAAAAAATTTGAAAAAATATTCAGAAAATCCAAAAAATTATAAATATTCCAAATATGCATTCATTTATAATTTTGAACATGTTTATGGTAGTGTAACGGTCCAATCTTTGGTGGGAATGCTATATCGGGCTGTTTGACGGATTTATGAACCTGACAACTTGGAATTGACTACAAACCTTTTATATTTAGTCTAATTATATAATATCTATATCAATTTACTATAATGAATGTAATATCAAAACATCTTATATTTTCAGGTTTTACTAATATTTATAGAATTTGTGCATTGCATACCTCGCAACTCGCATACATTTCATTTCGATATATAGAGTTTACGAACTTTTGTATCCTATTATGTAATTCATATACCTACAATTTGATATCATTTTCCCCCATAGATCTTAAGAAAAAATTAAAATTAAATTGGGGTAAATAGTATTGTCGATTCAGGGCTGATTTAGGGACCATTCAATGCCACGAATTAGCCTCAAATTAATGCAATCTATTGGCACTTATCCCACTAATGGATTGGTGGACATTTATCGGACAGTGAAGAATGATTTATCAAATGGTCCTATTTCAAAAAACAAGTGTCGGCAAACTAATAGTGAAAATTGTTCAAACAATCTAATTTTGAGATTGTGACTTAGGAATAATAGTCTCAAATTTTAATTGGTTAATTTTGAGTTGATATATACCTCATGTACAAATTTTTAAGGCCATGTATGTGGGGCCCACTCGATTATGTATTATATATCCATGTCGTCCATCCATTTTGGCAACTCATTTAAGGGCATGGTAAAAAAAAAAATGAGGCAGATCCATGTCTCAGGTGGACTATTGGAGCGTCAGGCAGGCCACCTCGATGTGTTTGTATATCCATGCTGTCAATTTGTTTTGACAACTCATTTTAAGGCATGGTCCAAAATTTTAGGTAGATCTAAATCTCGGGTGGACCACTAGTGAATGACACCTTAAATATGGGGCCCACCTCATGCATTTGTTGTATATCCATTAGGCAAATTCAAATCATAAGCGGACCACTTGTGGATGAGACCCTGGACGTGGGCCCATCTCAATGTATGTGTTGTATCGATGTCATACATATGCTTTAACATGAGCCAAAAATAAATAAAAATTATGACATGGCCCAATTGCTATTGAATGGTGCGCTGTGAGCCAACATGATGTATATGTTTTATACATGCCATCCATCCATTTTGCCAGCTCATTTTATGGCATGAGCCAAAAAATAAGGCAAATTGAAATCTCAAGGATCATAGGACAAGAAATGGTGGTGATTGAATGTCCATCATTAAAAAGTTTTTAGGCTACATTGTAATGTTTATTTGCCATCTAACCTATTGATTATGTCACACAAACCAGGATGAAGGGAAAATACAAATATCAACTTGATCCAAAACTTTGGTGGCCCCAAAGAAGTTTTTAATGGTGGGCATTCAGTCACCACTGTTTCGTGTGGTGTGGTCCACCCGAGATTTGGATCTGCCTCATTTTTTGCGCTCATGCCATAAAATGATTTGGCAAAATGGATGGACGGCGTGGATAAAACGCATGCCCACATAACACCGTCTGGCAGCGTCAGTAGGCCATGGCGAATGTGGGTGAGCCCTAACCACGGGGCCCGCCCCATATATGTCGTGTATCCACGCCGCCCATCTCTTTTGCCAGCTTCTTTTAGGGCACGGTCCCAGAAAATGAAGCAGTTGCAAATCTCAGGTGGACCACACCATAGGAAAAAGTGGTCATTGCACGGAGCATCATACGCTTCAGAGCATGGTGTACCGTAAAGGCCGTTATGGGGCTATAAAAGTCGTTACGTAAAGGTAACGGTGGCAACTGTTACACGTTACAGGGTCATAACGGCCGTAACAGCTGTTATGGAAAAAAAAAAAAAAAAGACCCGTAATTGCCGTTAACGACACATTACATCCCCTATAAAGGCCATAATAGCCCGGTAATGATCTATTATGGGACATATACAAGTTTTTCATACTTTTTAATCAACGTTTCGAGGCAGATACAGGTTTTTCGGGAGTTTTTTCAATAAATAAAAAGAGACCATAACGGTCGTTATGGGGCTGTAACAACTGTTATGCCCTGTATTGTAAAGGTAACGGCGGTGGCCGTTACGGCCACCGTTATCATTACGAAACACCTTGCTTCAGAGTATTAAAAAATCGAGACGTGGCTATGAAACAGCCACATCTCCATTTCTGTTTTCAAGAGAAGAAAGAAAGAGAGTGAAGGAAAATGAAAAAGATCGAGAGGGAGAGAGGCTCTGAGAAAGAGCGAGCAAGCGAGAGACAGACAAAGAGAGAGAGGGTCAAGAAGTAGAAAAAGGTCGAGAAGAGGAAGAATGGTGCGACGGCGGCCATAGCAGCCACAATAGCAAAGAAGAAAAAGAAGAGATAAGTCATGTTCTTTTCACCTTTTTTGGAATTTTTTTAAAACTTTTTTTTTCCAATTGTTTCACCGTCACGGGGCCATAACAGTCGTCATAGCCTATAACGGCCATAACGGCCCTTCTCCCTCGCCCCGTTTCAGACTCATATGCCGGTATGAATCGATTGTTACAGCCAAAACGTAACCGTTTTTTCACACATTGATCTCCAATAATTACAAAAGGTTGTTCAAGTATGTGAAATAGGGCATACCTTGTAATGAGTGATAGAAGAGAACAATATGACAATGAGGTTGAAAGTCCAATAAAAATTACTTGATTGTGTTAGAAGGTAAAAACTATGTTACGCAGATACCAACATGAGTATTTCATGGGTGTTGCACCAACATTTCAAAATGAAGCGTATGCGATAGGCAGGACACATTTCATAGTGGCCAAGTAGCATATGATAGACAGCTATTTGCTAAATTTTAGGAAACTAAGGTAATCAGTTTAAATTTCAAAACTATAGGAAGAGTCACATGGTGTATGTTGTTTGCAAATGACATAATTTTGATTAACAAGACAAGGGATGGCATAAACACAAAGTTAGATTTATGGAGAGATGCTTTAGAATCTAAAGGATTTAAAATTACTCGGACTAAAACAAAGTATTTGGAGTGCAATTTTAGTAATAATTGGAGTGAAAAGAAGGATTTAGTGAGGATTGTTGACCAAGAAGTTACACAAAATGACCACTTCCAATACCTTGGGTCAATAATTCATGCTTTACAAGATGGATTTTTTTTTAGAGGTATCTAAAATTTTATTAAGAAAGCTCACCAAAAACGAGCAAAGAATACACAAGAAAAAAAAATGCATATTCATAGGATGTGTGTAGCTGAAAAGGCGATGTTGAGATAAATGAATGGCAAGATGAGGAAGGATAGAATTAGAAAAAGAATGCATTACAAGGAACTCAGTAGTGGCACCAATAGGTAATAAGATGACAGAAAGTAAACTTAGATGATTTGGTCATGTGCATGGGATACAAAGAACCACACAGGTTAGGAGTGAGTTGGTACAAGTTGAAAGCTCTAAATGGCCAGGGGGAAGGCTCAAAAGGAAGTGAATGGAGGTAATTTGAAAAAACTTGATGACCTATGGTCTAATTGAACATATGGCCCTTGACAGAGTGGAATGGCAAAACAGGATTCATGTAGCCAACCCCAATTAATTGGGATAAGGCTCAATGATGATTATGAGGAGGATGAACTGCATGCCAAGTAATGAAGAAAACATAAAAGGCATGTACTAAGAGTCATACAAATCTACTGAGTCCAACAGTATTACTCACAGCAAACTGTTGAATATTACAATTATACCAAATCACAAGACACTTAGATATCTATTTAGTCTGCATGTCTTACCCTCCAAATTTTGAGAATGTTTCACATCATTTCCACCATTTGCACAATCTCTTGTGGAAACAGAAAGTGACTCCAGCTCTAAGTCATCCACCAGCTGTGAAAACAGCACATGAACTGATGTGAGAAACCATAGCAGACTGCACTACACCTACTGCAGAAGATTAGCTCATGGGGTAAGTACCTGCTCCCAGGACCTATTGACCACTTTTAATGTGTCATTATAAGTCTGTTGTTTCTCCTTCAGCCGATGGAATTTATTCTCAAGGGCAGAAAACTCAGCCTTCTGAGCTTCCAATTGCTGAACAAGCTTCTGATTTTGATATTGGAGCACAGCAGCATCAAGCTACACAAGACAAAAAATCACAAGAAATCAAACTAAATTTGAGTAAAACATGCACGCTCTCACAGGATACCATCCACCATATCTGACAAAAAATTATGTTCATAACAGATCTTTGTCTTCCTACAGTAGCTACGTCTAACTTATGTAGAATCTCTGGTTGGAATAGAGAATGCTCAGGCATATGCAAACTCTAAATTCAAGAAACAGAAAGTCCGGCAGTGAATTGGCAGTGAGATGGCTTCAACCCAAAGACGCCACTAGAAATAATAAAAACCAACTAATGAGAGTAAAGAGTGCAGGAAGGATAATAAATCACACAACAGCCTTTTATCCCAAGTGTCTATCCTTAAATTTCAATAGAAAAAAAAAAAAAAAGTCGGTTCACTCTCACAATTTCCAGAAACATACTAAAAAAATAGCATAAATTTCTACGGATGGGCATATGACTACCAGACCCTGACAATACTACTAATGAATCCTACAGAAATTCATCTTCAAGAAATTTCCTGACATCTAAAATTAGGGTAACCAGATGTTCCAGAACAGGAAATGCATCATTGCCGTATTCCTCTATGGTATTTAAATTTTCAATATTAAGAGTAAAGACCATATTCATGCCGCACCCATGCCATACTTGTACTGTATCCGGGTACACTTTAGCCTAAAAATTAACAGGAAACTGCTAACAAGCCGAGGATCGCCTAAGGACGAACCAAGAAAGATTTCTAGAAAGGATCAGTTCTAGAAATATGGAACGAGAACATAATTCAACAGCCAAAACAGTAAGTATATGAGCAAAAGATCTCTATATAAAGAAAGAAGAGAGAATTATTCCTACCAGAATAAAAACAAATTCACATGTAGCATGATCAAAGAACCAAACTGATTACTATCATGAGAATGATCATAACAAAGGCAAAAACTTAATAAATTCAAATCAGCAGATTCATACACTCTCCACAATTCATACAGGAATTACAATAAGAAATTACAGTTCTGACCAACAGAAATAATGAGAATTACCTTTTTGTCCTCGGAAGACGGGAGAAGGGGGTGCTTCTTCGCAGCAGCAGCCGTGGGGGAGATGGAGCTGAAGTGGCGGCGCTTCCGGTCGGGCTCGCCAGTGCTCCCCATCGCAAAAAGGAAAGAAACCCTAGCTCGCCGCCCCGCTCACATTAGGCGAAAAGGGGCAAATCTCAATCTAGAAATGAGAAGATTGGGGCAAAAGAGAGGGGAACAAGAAGTGGTGATTTTGATTGCAGAAATGGTGTTCGGAAACCCTAATTTATAAGGGCTCCATGGGAATTGTGTAAATAAGCAGGGAAAGGGGGTTGGAAGATGGAAATAGGGTTTTCGCAGTAGAGACTGATTTGTTGGCCCTTATTTTTGAGAGATTCAAACAGATTTGTATGAGAAGGAGAACAGAGAGTATAAAGAGAAGAGAAAGGCAAGTAGGAGTTGTTGGGCGATTGGAAGAGGTAGAGAAGGTGCGTTTCAATGCATGCAGTCCGCTGTGAGAGAGAGGGGGGAGAGAGGGCATAAAAAATCTACGTATTTTATATGGCTACATTGGGAATTTTGTACGATGTTAAGGGCATATTGGTCAATTCAGCTAAACAAGCTTCATGTCTTCTTCCGTGCGGTTTATGATTGAGCGCTTGGTTGTTTCCGAGAGAAGAGGTATTATTCAACGGGAGTTACTTCGTACTCCAGTTGTGTATGAATCTTGATACACATGCGCTCAGATATTGTGCAAGAGGCTTGCGTTATAACTCAAATGAATGAACCTACCAAATCGTGTGGGACTTGCTATCATGAGCCAGAGTCCTAACATCAGATTTTTTATTTTTTAAAAAAACAATACTAAGCTCGTATTCGTAGACACTTGTTAGTTGGAATGGGAGATGTTTGCATTTTTAACCGTTCAATGAATGTCCACCAATCCGGTAGTCGGCTAATCAAATAAGTGCAATTCTTGGTTCATGATAGATTTAAGCTGGGAATCACGATTTGGACAGTTTAATTCGAATTAATTGCATGGCACGTTTGCAAAATTTCCAAGTAACTTGTGTGGGTCATCACACTCTGCCAGAGTATCAAAGATTTTCTATCGTGAAAGAGGAATGCTAATATGATGTCGCTGTATCCAATTTTTTATGTCTTCCTCCTAGCGGTAAGAGTGCAAAGTAATTCTGATGAGATTAACCGTTGATCTGTTGGGCCACCTTTTGAATAGTCTATTTCCCGAGATTTTAGATGGATACATGATCTTACCATCCATTTTCCTACGTATTAGCAGTCGTCGGTACAATGCTCGACCCGAGAATATCTACATTCTACGGTAGCCTCGGGTTTTCGGTTAGCGCAAATGGATCAATGTTTCAGTGATTCGAACGGATGATATAGTGGGACCACTCTGGATGTCCCATAGCAATAAAAATGCATGAAACGGAGAAAAACGAAGGTGGACAGAAAATAGATGGCCGGGAAAAAAATAGAGCAAGGGTCCACAATCAGCCAAAAGAGATGGCCAAAGACTCGATCAATGCAGTCTTCATGCATGGGACGGACGCGGATTGCGTCCCACCCCCGCCCGTCTCTAGACCCGAACGGGCAGTTCTGTGGGCGGGCCACCGTGATGTATCTGTACATCTAAGCCGTCCATCTCTGTACATCCAAGCCGTCCATCCCTTTTCTCATGTCATTTTAAGGCATTAACACAAAACGTAGGAAGACCAACGCTCAAATTGTCCACACCACATGTGACTCTTGAATTTAATACAGCTGACATTTAATGCTGTGTGCATTTAATGCAACCAAGCTTATTATTTAGTGTGGTCCACTTGAGCGCTGGATCTGACTCATTTTTGTCCTAATGTCATAAAATGACATGGGAAAAAGGATGGACGGCTTGGATGTACAAATACATTACGGCGGGCCCACCCACACGACTGCCCGTTCGGGGCTGGAGATGGGCGGGGGTAGGACTCAATCCGCGTCCGCATGGGACATGTACGACAGTTACAAAATACAAACGGTTCGGACCATTATGGCATGGGTCCCACCCGTACAAACACAAAAACCGCGCTCCCTATTGTAGGGTTGATAATGATATTACCCAGTCGAGCATTGCCTCATCCCACTCGGGCAGGTTGCCGGTTCCGTTGCAACGGTCGTGGACTATATAACTTCGTGCAACTAGCCACGTACGGGACCTACTTTGGTGTGTGTAGGGCATCCAATCCGTCCAGAAGGGTCGTCCTGCCTTTAAAATGATATGACCCAAAAATCAGATGGATTAGATCCAATCATCAGGTGGCCCACACCATAGAGAAAATGAACGTACACACGCGATGATTGGATCGCCTGATTCTTGTGGCGTCCAATTTTGACGTTGAGGATACTCTTCTTATACGGGTAGGATTCCGTACACATTCGACGGTGGGCCTAACACGTAGTTAGTTGCGGAGTTTTCTGCAGTGGAGGAACCCACCTCCCCTGGAAGAATAATAGTTGGTCTTGGAATCTTCTACAAGGAAACCCGGCAATCCCATCCGTGTCAACCCGGTGGTTGCAAAATGCAAAGAAGAGAGCGGTCATCCAAGAGCTACTCATACCACGTGGTAAATATGTCATTTTATCACGAAAATTAGTTTCTTTGTAGTCGCGCGGTTGGCCGGGCTCTGTGCGAGAGAGGATCTCCGAAAGGACTGCGACGCGTACGCACGCGGATGTCCTGACTTTGCGCTGACGGTACGTGAGACAAACATGCAACAGATCCACACCGTCCATCAGGTGGGCCGCCACATTTCCACCACGAATCCTAAAAGTTAGTCCAGTCAAAGAGGTAGGTGGACCGCACCACAGGGAACAGTGTAAAATCATGCCGAAAACCTCTAAATTCACGTGGTGTGGTCCACATGAGTCTTGAATGTCCTGATTTGGGAACTCATTCATACTGATGTGTGGGTTGGACAGCAAACACACACACACTACAATTTGGACGGTTTTAATGACCAGAATTGGGTAACTCATTCATCCTGCTGTTGTACGTGGATTGGACAGCATATATACACCCCACACGCAACTTGGACGCTTTCAATGATCAGACTTCCCATCTCAACTGTTTGGCGTGGTGTAGCCCACTGAGTGAACACTATGAGGCAACTGATCTCACACACATCAGCGAAAATCACGGCCCGGTCTGACTATCAAAGTCACCCAAGCATTTTCAATATCCGAACTCCCCAAGTCCAAGAACAATACTCGCCTTTATTCAGTCCCACACTGCTACTGGTGAAAGCTGATGGGAGTGTTGGACCTACTACCCCATGTGAGTCGCCTGATAAATGGTAAAATGGGCGGGTCCCATCATGTGAATGGCAGACTGCAGTAATAGGAAGCCCTGTGGACCACTAATCCCTACCTGATCTGGACGCAAAGCTTAAAATATATATTTGCTTCGCCTTTTAAGTTTTTCTAGCTCTCTGCCAAGAGGCGCCTCGCACATATTGAAGTGTCGCACACGTGCGAGATCCAGGCCCTTCACGAGCCAGCGCCCATGGAACCACGAACCTCTCAGCAAAAATATATGGCGGGTCCCACCTGAAGTCCTCGGATGGCGGAAGGTCAGTGAGATCATAATCACAAAAACAAACCATACGCCCTTCCAAAAAACCCTTACAGATAAAATTAACAAAACTTTAATTTATTCTTATTCCCGTGCTTTCCAAAGACCAAATGGCAGAGCAGGTGATATGTACATGGAGGAGCTACCATATGTTATTTTTATTCATCTTTCATGGCAATTTCATGCCTCCTCTTTTGTCCAACTTCCACAAGCAATGTGAGAAGAGCCTCACACACCTGAGAAGCATCAGCTTCACCTGGGTCGTCATTCAAGGATGAATACACCATCCATGCATGGTCCAATTTACGCTCTGGCCGGACCACGACGGACCCAGGGACCTCCGCATCCCGCCGTGTGACAAGCCCATCGCTCTTCTCTCCATATCTGATCTGAAGTAGCTGTGCACATGTAGCCATCGCAGCAGCAAGAGGCATGATCACTGGGACTTTGGTGGGTTGTCCTGCGGCAAGGGGCGAAACCAGAGGGAGCTCTGCATGTGCAACGTGGGACAGGGTCGCAAGAACCGCAGGAGCAATGCTGGCCTCTGTGTGGAATGACACAACAGGCAATTCCCTAGGAATCTGGTGTTTGCTTAAGAACTCCTTCCTTCTCTCATAAGTTAGATCCTCTAGCGCCTGCATGTCGCCCTGTAACACATTGGAAAAGCTGGAATTGAGTTTCAGCAGGATTGGATACTCCAAATGGGAAAGGTTTGAAATCTTCAAACTGGAAATAAGACCCCATGATAAGGGCCACATGTACCCATTTCTCACATTTTTGGACATGTTTTGATGATCAGCCATGAATGACAGGGAGGGCAGACTTGGATGCACAACCAAATTGAATTGCAATTGTTTGAATAAGTTGAAAATACTAGTCGTATGGGCTTAAATCAAATGAGTAATCTCAATTTAAGGTATGGTCTAAGGGCCTGTTTGGGTGCCACTTAAAAATGAACCTCATTTTTAGTAAGGATTAAAATTTATCATGATAGCCAACAATCCTGATCTCTGATACATAGTTCTGTTTAACTAAAATAAGATGAACTCATTTCTTAATTGGCACCCAAACAGGCCCTAAGCATTTCGCTATCACCAGCATTGGTACAGAAACCTACCAAAAGGGAGGGGGGAACGTAACCAAACATAAAAAAGAATACCTTGATCACTTTACATATCAGGATCTCCATGAGTTTCCGTAATTGAACATAGTCTCCAAGCTGCCCTTCCCGCAAGATATCTGAGGCAATTGGGCTACCTCCATACGGGCTCTGCAGTAATGCCAGCCCAGCAACCTTATCTTTCAAATCAGACCAGTACATGGACAAGGCAGCTGCAGCATCTACTCCGCCTTTACTGTGTCCAAGAACCATGATGCGTTTCCTGGAGCCCCAGTAGACTTCCTCGATGTATTCTTTTAATTCTCTGGCATTTTTCTCAACGGAAGCCTGAACGCTCAATATTAAAATATAGAAGAATCACATTAAGATGCAAAAGAAACAAAACAATAACCAGAGCACACACCTCACTGTGAATCTTGGCAATATGACAGGCCAGGCCCATCTTCGAGAAAAACGTTTTTGTACTAACAAAATAAAGTGGGCCATGGTTGCTAAAAAGACCTGCCAACAAAGAAAAAAAAAAAAAGAGTTTCATCATAACTACTTGAATAACCAATCAAAAAATGTCGAGTTGCTTAGGACTTGCTAAGACTAAAAATTGCCCTACCTGGAACCAATAGATACACCATCGAATTTGGTAACTTGTGCTCACTCCTGAATAGAAGAAGAAGAAGCCAAAGTTACAGACCAATGCTTAATTGAGTTAAATTGCAATGGATTAATTCAGAGGGAAAAGACCAGAGTGAGATGGCCCCACACTTCGCAATAAGGCACTGGCCCTCAAAACAAGATTTCCTTTTTCATTAGAAACCAACAAAAGGAGATATACAGCCCAGATGCAACAGAATGTGCACAGAATTGCAGTAAGGATCAGGACAACTCTTATGGATTATAATGGTGGCACCTCCAGTTTGGTCATTTCCTTCTATATTGATTGGATTATTGCAATTCATTCCAGTCAAGCATCCAAACAGACCCCAGAAAAATAAACTGCATAACAATGTTAGGCAGATGAGTGCAGAAATAATCCCTTTACTTATTTGCATGAGGTTGAATCGTGATGCAGTCATACCTTACGCTGTCAAGTAATTCAGTGAATCTTTGAGTACCATCCTCAACAGGAGCTGAAGCACCTTGTAGCCAGCCTATATCCCGTGCTGATCCGAGGATGGTCTTACGGGCCCGAGAAATCAGGCTGTGGATCAGTACACAGAAGACACAATTTTACAGAAGTTATCAATGACAAGTACTCTTTCCACTGAAAGAATGTGTGTGTGTGTCTCGTGTGCATCCAATACTGGGGAAGCTCTCTAAAAAGCATGAACAAACATGTCAAAGCACCAATATATGAAAAGATTGACTCGAAAATGCATATTTTAAACAAAACAAGCAAAATATGTGGATAGGTCCTTACTCTTGCTCCGGTGGTAGACTCTCAAGAGTTTCAACACCCGGTCAAGGGTTCGAGTGTGATGCAGGACGTGAAATTCAAGTATGATGTGCAAGATTTTCAGGCTTTAGATCACACTAGTTCAGAAACAATTACACAAAATTCCACATCTCACACAAAAGTTCAAACACTCCATCAAGGGGAATCTTATGCGGATACAGGCCTACACATGCTAGGGCCGGATCGGCCGGATCAATCAAAATTATAGACCAAACAAGAATCAAATGAGGGTAAATTCATCCACACATGCACAGAAATAATTCCCCCAATCCAAGGGATTCAGAAATTTCAATTCAGGGAACTCTAAGGTTGAAGAAAGGGCATAAATTTAGGGATTTGAATCATTTAGGGTTATGTTTAGAGATTTTGGGTGAAAGATGAGTGAAAGAGAGGAGAGAGACGAACCAGATAAGTACCACACGTGTGAACAACAACAATGGCCCAGATGCACGTGCATGTGATCCCGCCCACACGTGTGTGGGGCCCACTATTCAAAAAAAGGTCAGCTTGGCCCTGGTCAGCTAGGGGTGGACTCCAAAAATCCCAAATTTCAGCTCGATCCGATGAACGGTTTGTGCGTGGTGCTCCGCCGAAGTTTCAGCCCTCCAATAGGGCTATATTCTGGAAATCTGCTGTAGAAAAAAAAAAACGGCTGCACTAGAGGATGGATTTAAGGCGTAAATGATTGTAGGAGAAGAGAAATATGGATGGAAGAAGGTGGAGACGAATCGTGATAGGTGTGGCTTTGCACCACGGTAGTTAGCCCTTCAAAGAATGGAGGGTTTCGCACCCAATTAGGTTTTCATAACTCAGAAAGGACCAGGAAAACGTAGAAATTTTATTGATCTTCAATGAATAAAAAAGGCTACAAGGGGTGCCTACTTATAATAAAACCTTATACCCCAAAACTCGCGCCATATGCGCAATCTATTACTTGGCGACGAAGTAATAAAAAATAACAACTAATCAAAGCAGTCTAAACTGTCCATGATACTCCTAATAACAATAATAAGCAAAACTCAAAGTACTAGATTAATTAGAATAGTGGGCTACGATCATAAGAACCCATGGTGGTATTCACATGACTATCGGGTCCACTCCAATGAACCAAAACGCAGTCCTCTAACTAGGAGGCCCTCCCTGGACGTCGTCATCGATCTAGATCGATGGTGGGGCCCTCCTCCTTGCGTATGTGCGTAGGGGGCGTGCGTGTGCACGTGATGTCCCCATCAATTCTCTCCGGCTGCGAAGGTTTCACCACTGGCGAAACAAAACTCTTGAACCGCTCTGAGATATTAGGATCAAGTCTCTGAAGCTCCTCCTCAGTGAACCATGTACTGTCTGAAGCTGGGCGTGACTTCCACTTGACCAAAAACTTTTGAAATCCGCCATCCGACGTCGATACTATCTAATGGTCCAGAATATCCTCTATCTCTTCTTTGGGTATGGGAATGGTAGGCATGTGAGGTAGAGGCTGGGAAGATGGGTCGGGAGGGGGCCATAGATCAAAGGAAAGATCTGGAGAATCAGGATGGTTAGGTGAAAAGCTGAATAATATATCAGTGGTCCCCTGAAATGCAACTAGATCCTCCACATTGAATGTGGAACTAATTCCCATGGAAGGTAGAAGATCTATCACATATGCATTGAGACCGTTTCGTTTTGTAATTTTGAATAATCCAGCGCTACGCGCGTGTAATTTACGAACAACTCCCTGAGGGTATCACTCTGGCCTGATGCGAACCATCACAAAGTCCCCTACATTGAATTCCTTGAATCGTTTATGTTGGTCTACAGAAATTTTATAATGTTCATTACTGGTAGTAATCTTTCGCCTGATTTCTTGATGCAATGAGTGAATGTGATGCGCAAAAGACTCTGCAGACTCTGATGGCCTATGGGACAGAGACATAGGGACAAGATCAATAGGTTTCCTAGGTTTATAACCAGTAACGACTTCAAAAGGACTTAGACATGTGGACCTATTGACAGAACTATTAAACGCAGACTCGGCTATAGGTAGTACGGTGTCCCACGTCCTGGTGTGCTATATATCCCTCATAGGAGGAAACTCATTCAGTAGCTCATTAGGAAAGATGTCACGAAACTCATCCACTACCGGAATGGCCTTAGTGGGTAACTCTACACTAGCCTCTGGTACACTCTCTCTAACCACAAGGCCGTACATGTTGTACCACTCAAAATAATAGTCCATGACTGCTAACCAATATAGAAAAGCTTTAGGGTCCAAGCGGTCATCAAACGTGGGGGCATCTACTCTAACTCCTTTGAGAAGTTGTGCATCGGGGTCATAGTGGTCTTGATGTCCCTCACGGGGTGGGTGCACGGATGCGCGCCCATAACCGATTCCTTGGCCACCTCATTCCTTTGTCTATCCTCCTGACCACCCCATAACCGATTCCTTGGCCACCATTGGGGAAGATGCCTGAGATGGTGGGGTTTGCCATGGCGGAAGTCTCTAGTTGGGTAATGCGCACATTAAGCTGTTCGAAGCATTGGTCCATAAGTTGTTCCAAGCGCTTACCCAAAGACTCAAATTGTTGGGTCAGCTTGTTCGTTGACTCTTGCAATTGTTTCATGTTTAGTGTAGGGTGCAAGCCAAAACCACGACCCGTACGTGTCGGTATACAACTATTAACTCAACTTAAGGATCTTCTAATACGACTATATGCACCTAAATGGGACTAAATGCTCCTATAGGACTCTATATGGGAAAAACAACACAATACTACTCAATTTCCAGCAACCTATCTGTCCAAAGAATCTGTCAACAGAAAATCCAGCAAAGAGACATTGGGGATTTTCTGATAGCAGAAAATTCAGCAACTTATATCAGGAATTATAGACCTCTAAACAGTCTTATATGATGATACTTGATGCATAATGGACACAAATAAACTAAACCCTAAACATGCAATGCATTCCCCTAAAAGAACCCTAAGCTCTGATACCAAATTTGATGCAGGACATGAAATTCAAGTATGATGTGCAAGATTTTTAGGCTTTAAATCACACTAGTTCTTAAACAATTACACAAAATTCCACATCCCACACAAATATTCGAACACTCAATCAAGGGGAATCTTATGCGGATCCAGGCCTACACATGCTAGGGCCGGATCAATCAAAATTATATACCAAACAAGAATCAAAAGAGGGTAAATTCATCCACACATGCACAGAAATAATTCCCCCAATCCAAGGGATTCAGAAATTTCAATTCAGGGAACCCTAAGGTTGAAGAAAGGGCATAAAATTGGAAATTTGAATAATTTAGGGTTAGGTTTAAGGATTTTGGGTGAAAGAGAGTGAAAGAAATGAGAGACGAACCAGAGAAGTACCGCACATGTGGACAGCAGCAATGGCCCAGACACAAGTGAGCGTGATCCCGGCCACACGTATGTGGGGCCCACTATTCAAAAAAAGGTCATCATGGCCCTGGTTGGCCAGGGAAGGACTCCAAACCCTCCAAATTTCAGCTCGATCTGATGCACGGTTTGTATGTGGTGCTCCGCCGAAGTTTCAGCCCTCCTGCAGGGCCAGATTCTGGAAATCTGCTGTAAAAAGAAAAACAACTGCAATAGAGGATGAATTTGAAGCGTAGATGATTGTAGGAGAAGAGAAATATAGATGGAAGAAGGTGGGGCGAATCGGGATAGGTGTGGCTTCGCACCACGGTAGTTAGCCCTTCGAAGAATGGAGGGCTTCGCACCCAATTAGATTTTCATAACTCAGAAAGGAGCAGGAAAATGCAAAAATTTTATTAATCTTCAATGAACAAAAAAGACTACAAGGGGTGCCTATTTATAATAAAATCCTATACCCCAAAACTCGCACCATGTGCACAACCTATTACTTGGCGATGAAGTAATAAAAAAATAACAACTAATCATCTAAACCGTCCATGATACTCCTAATAACAATAATAAGCAAAACTCGAAATACTAGATTAATTAGAATAGTGGGCCACGATCATGAGAACCCATGGTTTATGGTCCACTCCAATGAACCAAAACGCAGTCCTCTAAACCGTCCATGATACTCCTAATAACAATAATAAGCAAAACTCAAAGTACTAGATTAATTAGAATAGTGAACCACAATCATGAGAACCCATGGTGAGATTCACATGTTGATCGGGTCCACTCCAATGAACCAAAACGCAGTCCTCTAACTAGGAGGCCCTCCCTGGACATCGTCATCGATCCAGATCGATGGTGGGCCCCCCCTCCTTATGTACGTGCGTAGGGGGGCATGCATGTGCGTGTGATGTCCCCATCAGAGTGCTCATAGGTGGTGAAATTCCACTACGGCATGAGTGTGTGGGGGTGTGTGCGCGTGTGTAAAAAAAGAAGCAAATTTTGTGGAAGGAAAATTTGCTACAATTATCAATTTGACATGCAAGGCAAAGCCTACGTTTTTTTTTTTTTTTTTTTGCAGGATCACAATATATATATTAAAGGAAAAGGAACTACAGAGGGAGCGGGGCCGCTGAGGAAGTGAACCACCTAAGCTCCAAGAAAAAGAAGATTACAGCCCTTTAGATTATCTACATTAGCAGCCCACTCTATAATCAACTGCTTTGCTCTACGCACTGAGAGCTCCACTGAGTTGGAGTCATTCCTGAAACATCTTCCGTTTCTTTCTTCCCATACAGACCACCAGAGAGTCAGGAGAGCTATTCTCCAAATCGGTGTCCTTTGCTTGCCTAGGCAAAGCCTACGTTACTACCCAAAACTACAAAACTACCATTGTGTAGCTTATTTTATGAGCACTGCCTGTGACATGTGTCTGACATAGATAGCATGAAAAGTCTAGGTACATTCTAGTAAAAAAATGACATAACATGATATTTTCCCTGGTTGAAGAGGTATACCATGTACTGTGCTAACAGATAATATCTACCATGCGCATCAAATCAGGCCATGCAAAGTTCAGCTGGTTGGAGTCAACCCAACCATACAGTTCCCATGCATAGTCACTTTCTCACCCATAAAACATTGAATGAGAATGTGTATTGTTTTGTTCCATTCATTGCTGAAGGTCAAATATGGTGGCTCTGCCATGCCAAAGGCCAGCTAATTCTGGAGTGTCTGCCTGTTAAAATCAAATGTGTCAATTCATTTAAGAATCATATGTGACAAGCTAGCATGTATGTACCCGCAGCTATTTTCGATTTACATACAGGCTTTCTTCATCAAGCATGACACCAATATTTGGCAGCTGTTGATCAAAACCAGAAACACAACCATGCTAATATCTCTTGCAACCTTTATAGGGAAACAGTGTGTTGCAGAAGCTCTTATCCAGTTTTAATCTAAGTAGCAATTTGTACCTTTGAAATATAGAAGATCCATTTTGGACATTATGAGTGGATTCCGCCTGTTCGTTTGTACTTTGGGATGAGTCTCCTGTTGAGCTCTTTGCTCCCCCGTCATGCATGGGTGGGGCAATGCAGGTTGCAGCAGGAGGTTCAAGGGATGTGCAACAGCTCCCAAATGTAGACTGATGATTGTTAGAAGGTAATCCTTTGGTTTGTCTGGGTGATAATGCCACTAATTCCTGTGCATTCGTGCTATGATCTTCAGCTTCCCCTGCAGCGAAAAACATGAATCCAGCACAAAATTATTCCAATTTCAAGCATCATATTTCCATTCCCAATCTACAAAATGGTGTACCACATGAAATGCATTAGAAGAGCTATATGATGGATTCTATATGAAACAATATATCATATCTAAGATATATATATATATATATAATATATATATATATATATATATATATATATATATAGGGAAAAGGTACTATGCGCTCGACCTCACGAGTCCGTCCCATGAGGTCGAGCTGTGTGGGCCCCACCGTGATGCGTTTCGAACATCTATCCCATCAGTCAGATGCACCATTCCATCGTGTGCCTAGGTCTCAAAAATCAAGTCAATCTGTGACTTGTGTGGGCCACACCACATACAGAAGTGGAGAGGGGCCGTGCACCATTAAAACATTCATAACCATTTTCGAGGGCCCACCGACATGTGGTTTGCAAATCCAGCCCATCCATTAGGTGCGTCCCACTTGAATGAGGGTTCAGACCAAGTTTCAGGCGCATGCAAAACTCAGGTGGGCCCCACCAAGTGCTTTTATATGTTTTAACGGTGTCTTCACATAATTTTAGATGGTATGGCCCACCTGAGTTCCGTATACGGCTGATTTTTGGGGTATCCTATAATTTAAAGGGGAACCATCAAATGCACGGTGTTGATGGTCGAAACGCATCACGGTGGGGCCCACACAGCTCGACCTCACAGGAGCTTATCGTGAGGTCGAGCGCATAGTACCTTTTCCCATATATATAATATATATATATATATATATATATATATATATATATATATATATATATATGGGAAATGGTTCTATGCAGTTGACCTCATGGGAACTTCCCATGAGGTCAAGCTGTGTGGGCCCACCGTGATGCGTGTCAAACATCTACCCCATCAGTCAGATGCACCATTCCATGGTGGGCCTCGGGCTTAAAAATCAAGTCAATCCATGACTTTTGTGGGCCACACCACATACAAAAGTTGAGAGGGGTTACCCTCCCATTAAAACATTCATAATCATTTGTTGGGCCCACCAAGATGTGGTTCACAAATCCAGCCCATCCATTATGTGTGTCCCACTTGGATGAGGGGTTAGACCAAGTTTCAGACGCATCCAAATTTCAGGTGGGCCCCACCAAGTGCTTTTATATGTTTTAGGCATGTCTTCACATGATTTTAGATGGTATGGCCCACCTGAGTTCCGTATACGGCTGATTTTTGGAATATCCCATAATTTAAAGGGTACCCATCAAATGCACGGTGTTGATGTTCGACATACATCACGGTGGGGCCGACACAGCTCGACCTCATGGGAAGTTCCCATGAGCTCGACCGCATAGAACCTTTCCCTATATATATATATATATATATATATATATATATATATATATATATATATATATATATATATATGTTATATATATATATATATATAAAAGAACCGTGGCATGAGGGCATTGGAAAATTAACGTCAAAGCTCATCGATGCAGTTATATGAGAAGAGACGATCAAATTTATACCTAAACTACCAATATTGATGTGATAATTCCTTTAGTAAAAATGAAGAAAAAATCGAGAAAAATGGCGTGCCATTAGAAGAGAACTGCAAGTTGTGCAGACCAACAAATGGGAGAAGTCTATTTTGGAATAATAAACTATGTAATGTATAACCTTCTGTCATAAGTTCTTGAATTTGTAGAAAGAGGTAAAAAATCGTTTCTTATA
The DNA here is from genome assembly GCA_021015155.1 of Magnolia officinalis. NCBI lineage: Eukaryota > Viridiplantae > Streptophyta > Magnoliopsida > Magnoliales > Magnoliaceae > Magnolia > Magnolia officinalis. Next base: position 124,877,515 of record JAJHSJ010000001.1, on the reverse strand, counting down.
ATGTTAAAACTATTGGGAATATATATAGGGAAGCAGAACGGGTCACTCTAACTTGCAAGGAGCCTCTTGATTGTGGAGGAATAGGGAACTATACTGATTCAAGAAGTCATTTTCAAACAGAGAATAATGGTTAAAGCGTCTCCAATTTGGACTCACTGTGCATCTAGTCTCTTTTTGTGTTGTACCATGAGCAAGGATGGTTACAAAGCTTGTTTTCGTGTTATTAATTTCATTTCATACATTGTTGTTGCCCCTGGAAAAGATTTCATACATTGTTGCTAGTTATTTGGCTGCAGATTGTCTACAGCCACACACCTTTAGTGAATTCTAAGTTTTGATTTTTTATAGTGAGTCAAACAAGGACTCATGCGATACGTGTTGCACACGGTAGGGTGAACTATCCATTGAGTTGATTCATCCATTTGGCCCTAGTAAGGATTATTTATCTTTCAAAACTCAAAATCAAATGTATCAGACAATCATATCCTTGGTTTTTCCTTTGACCATTCAATATTAATATTCAAAATCAGGTGGATAGGAATTCCTAATAGTTGTAATTTTTCATACATTTGACATTCGTGCTAGGAGGATCCAATATATTGATTGACCTGATTGATACACAAGCATGCCACGTGCACCACTTGAGGACGGCTCTACATTCCAATTCCAAAGGTAATGCGGGGGCATTTTTACACCGGGCTCGAGTGGGGTTGCCTGTGGGATGTAGGAGCACACTCGGGGTGGGCGGCCCGTGTGAGGCGGGTGGCTCGTGTGAGGTGGGCCCCACGCATGTGAGGCGGCACCCATGTTCTTTAGGGCCCACGAGGGGGGTTCGGCCAAGGTCTTAACCCATGAGATGTGGGGTCAGGGCTATATGAGATAAAGGGATTGATTCGTCATGCTCTAACAATTCGAGCTTTTAGAGCAAGTGGTTATTGTCATGCATCAAATTGGTATCAGGGCGGGAGGTCTCGTGTTCGAGACTCCTCACCGGGGGTGATTAATGCAAGGACATTTTCACACCAGACTCGAGTGGGGTTTCCTGTGGGATGCAAGGGCACACTTGGGGTGGGTGGCCCGTGTGAGGTGGGTGTCTCGTGTGAAGCAGTACCCATGGGATTTGGAGCCCACGAGGGGGGGTTCAGTCAAGGTCCTAACCCATGAGATGTGGAGCCTGGGCTATGAGATAAAGGGATTGATTCATCATGCTCTAACAGTTCGAGCTTTTAGAGCAAGTGGTTAATTGTCCTGCATCAAATGGTCTACGCATCATATCCCCCTATCAGTTTTCAGCAACAAGAAGTTGATAATCTGGCCACATAAGATGCTTGATATGCATGGACTTAGACATGGCATATATTAACTCGAGCTAAAAAGACTCAACTGTGGAACAAATTGTTGCTAAGGTCCAATAATCAGATTGGTTGAATAATCCTTACCTCTGATTCATAGAAACTTGTTTGTTTAAATAATACCATTGAATACATTTTGTGACGGTTTTATTTGATTGCTGGTATGCCACATAAGCAATTTCTAAATAATTTTCAAGTGCTTGTGCATCAACCATCACACTGCTACATTATCAAACTTCTTTTCTGGGAACTCCCGAAGGTGGTTGCAACACTCTTCTCTCTTTATATCCAAGTTTGAGTTTGATTCCTCTGCAGCTGTTGTAGAATAAGTTTATTCTACAACTACGTGTGTGGTTCCCACTGTAATATAAGGCCCACAGCCACTCCGTCCATAAGGTGAGCTCCTTCAGGTTCACCCCAAATAAAAAAGATCAGATCAATCCAAAACAAAAGTGGGTCACAAGACTCACAACAGAAGGAGTAGTTGCGATGGGGATGCCTATCATTAAAACCTCCAATGTTGTGTGCGGGCCCCACCATTTTTATTTTTTTTTTGTATATTTCATCCAGTCACTAATAATATGCGCCCCACTAGGATGAACAGAGACCTAAAAATTCAGGCATTCAAAAACTCAGGTGGGCGTGATTTTACATGGTGTGGCCCACCTAAATTTGGATCGGCCCAAATTTTTACCTCCAGGAAGAAAATGAGGGGGCTCACATGATGGACAAAGTAGATGTCATGCACACATCATGGTGGACCGCACACATAGTTGTAGAATAAGCTTATGTTCAGCAAATGTTGCAGAGGATCCAACTTCAAGTTAAATCCATGGAAAGACAAAAAGGGGAGGCCATAGGCAGCATTTCACTTCTTGTATTAGGTTGGAGGATATGAAGATGAAAAGGACAGGGAAAAAAGTTGCACTAGAATCAGATCCAAGGTGGCCATGTGATAACTCCACTTTCAATATCTTTCCCAACTCAGCATAAACTCTTTAACAAAGAAATATTTGAGTAATTTGTAATAGAAGATTTAGAAGGTTTCAAACTCATCCACTTGAAAAGAGAATTCATAAAGCATGGGACGAATAAGGTTTCAAGGATATCTCACTACATTTAGAAAGCATGGCATATCAACAAAAACAGTATCAAACAAAAAATAATAATGATAATCACACCAGAGAGCAATGGAAAAACCAATATATAGACTTTGGAAAAGGAAGCCCACCAACAAAATTGGAGAAGCAACGACCCAAGTATGAAGTTGTCTGTGAAATATAAGTAGCAGCTTCATTGAGAGCCGGAACAGATGGAAAAATCTGAGGGATAAGCCCCTCATTTCCCAAACGATCATCATGAACCTGACATAGAGCAACTGTTAAAAGTTGGAAGATAATTATTGCAACTAACCATATCTTTCAAAATAATATCCATTCATTACTAAATTTGAAAACAAAGGAGCATGGAACAGACAAATTACTTTTTCATAAATAACAACTTCATTGCCATAAAAAAAATAATAATAATAATAAATAAATAAATAAATACATATTAGAGATGTTCAGTCCATCAACATCGTAGCCTTCATCCAACTATTTGGGGCCAACTTTACAAATCCCGTTTCATCAATAATTCCTAAGGTCCTATCCCTAGCTGACTGAAAACCCCTTCGAATATGTTCACACCACCTTGATCCAAGTCCTTCAGGTCTTCATCTCATCCTTTTTTAGGACCTTCAACCCTAATCGATGTTCCTCTCAGCTAGAGCCATCTACTACGTGTGACCAAACCATCTGAATCCATTATTTCATCACATTATCTCTCATTCCAAAAACTCTTAGACTACTTGGGATGAGCTCATTCTTAATTCCATCCTCCCTAGTCTTCCATACATCCATCTCAACATATTCATCTCTGCAACACCAATCTCTGTTCATGTTGCTTTCTAGCCACCCGACATTCTGCCCTATATAGCATAGCTAGTCAAATAGCTGTCATATAAAATTTCCCTTAAATTATATAGACATGCAATGGTCACATAACATCGCATAGGCACATCCACACTACATCTACCCCAATTCTAACTCTATTGGAAACACCCTCATCGAGCTCTCCATCCTTCTTCTTTTCTTTTCTTTTTTTTTTTTTTTTTTTTTTTTTTTTTTTCAAATAATAAGCCAAGATGTGGAATGGTTTCTCCGTTTCCTTTGATACTCGTTTGCTCTCAAGGTGTGGAATTGTTTCTTAACCAACTTCAATATCTCTTGGGTCATGCCGAGTTCAGTTGGTAGTTTCCTGATGGCTTGGCATGGCATGCAGAGGTAGGGAAGTAGGTGAGACAATCAGTTGCGCTTGTTGGCAGGCCTTTGGGTGGTTTGGGAAGAGAGGAATGAGAGATGTTTTCGAAATGCAAGCCACAATATCGGGTGATAATGAGGGCAATGGGTTTTGTTGTTGAATGGGATTTGTGTATTGATGGGAAGAATGACTGTACTTCTCATTTGCAAGTTGTAATTTGCGCCACCTCGGCACTTCTCTAATAAAAGTATCGTTACTTTAAATAATAATAATAAGCTAAGAGTAATTAAAGTTTCAATCCAAATATTATCCTCTCTCTCTCTCTCTCTCTCTCTCTCTCTCTCTCGGGGGGGGGGGGGTACCCTTTTTTGTTGTTTTCATGGGTGAATATTAGTCTTTGTTTTGATCATTTTTAAGAACTTGGACTCTAAAGCTTTCCTCCAAACCTCCCATTTAGCATTTGCTCTCCCTAGTTCCATCCACCAATACAACCTCATTCACAAACAACCTACACCAAGGATTCATTAATGCAGGGCCATTTTCACATTGGGCTCGAGTGGGGTGGCATGTGGGATGCAGGGGCACACTCAGGGTAGGCGGCCCGTGTGAGGCGGGTGGCTCGTGTGAAGCGGGCCCCATCCATGTGAGGCGGAACCTATGTGATGTGAGGCCCACAAGGGGGGTTCGGCCGAGGACCTAACCCATGAGATGTGGGGCCTGGGCTATGAGATAAAGGGATTGATTTACCATACTCTATCAGTTCGAGCGTTTAGAGCAAGTGGTTAGTTGTTCTGCATCATACATGTTATAATCAATCCTTCAAAAATGATCAAGATCATACTCCATTCCCAGCCAACTAAGTGATCTAGCCCACCTAACCATCCAATTGGAAATGCGGCCTATTCAACTACCTAGAGAAGATCAAGCCCATCCAACCAACTAGATTGAAGTTATGAACTGCATCCGGAGCTCAAACTGAGCTGAGGAAAGATTAGGACCTTATCAATGGCTCCCATGGATGTTATGAACCAAATCAGCGGTCAATTTGGACTATGGATCCACGAACCCAATCGGATGGCTCATCTAGTGGACTGATTGGCCTATGGGGACCACAGGTTCAAGCAGATATTAAGGGTTTTAGCATACACCCCACATACGGTTGTATATACAAGTGCGTTCAAGTTTAATAAGTTCCCATCCTTATTTACAAGTCTATAATACCAACTACACCCAGACCCATAGCTCAACTGGCAGACTGAGTGGAGATACCTCGTTTCAACACTTAAGGTCTTGGTATCGATCCCTAGTGGGGGTGGCAAACATGGAATGTGTGTACTGACATGGGTGTGTACTACCAACCTAACCCAAAATTTTATTTTTTTATTTTTAAAAAAGTCTATAAGACCAACTTGAGACAATTTATGGAAGGAAAGAATTCAAACCAATAAGCTTCAAGGCTTATCTTATTTAACTTTGAATAGGAGTTTGAAAAGCCACATATACATATCCATATGCATGGACTAATGGAATGGAATGGTTTTGATGTTTTGGATAAAGAGTGTTTTCTTTTACTGTTTCTTGAGATTAGGAAAAATATCTAGGGAGAAACCCTATGGGAAGATATTTCCATAGACTTGCATGGTGAGACTCTTTTAAGTTATATTTTTTTATTTTTCTTGCTACATTGGAGATCGAAATTTGTTGCAGCATATAGAGGTAGAAACTGATCTTCTATTGGGTTTGGTATGTACACTTAAGCTCAAGCAAGTCAAAAAAAGGTAAGTGCCTAATGCTGACCCATGATGAAGACCCACCACTGTTGGAAATTCATTTGTCTCACTGCAACCACTTTCATTCTTGTAACAACACCCTCGTACATGCCTTTAGCGATGTGCGTATATCCTCTCAAGAGTCCCTTCTCTAGATTTGTAAAAGCCTTGTATAGATGCTTCCTTGTCTCTTTATGTTTTCATCAATTGTCCAAGTAGGAAAATAACATCCTTTGTTGATCTCTCAAACATGAAGCCAAATTCTTTTTTTCTTTTTTTTTTCTTTTTTGAAAGGTAGCATGAAGCCAAATTCAGCTTATGATATCCTTGTTTCTAGTCTTAGTATTTGCTCCTTCACCCTCTACCAAAACTTTATAGCTTAACTCATAATTTTGATCCTTCAATAGCTGAATAGCTGTTGTAACTTTGCGCATCTACTTTGTTCATATCCCTCTTTTGTGAAGGATCACCAAATCCATTGACCTCACAAAAGTCGTGGGCGCAAGTCTCTAAGGAGTTCTAATTTCTAAATGTCCAAAATTTTATCAATCATTCATGCTAATCTGCAAGGAACCAATGTTTTTTCTTTGTTTGTTTTTTTTTTTTGTGTATATATGTTCATGCTATAAAATTGAATGCTCCCAACTACCTACATTGTTAGCTTGATGGAGTTTGAAAGTGGTTTTACCATCTTGCCACCTTTTCTCTTTTATGATACCACCAGCTGTAACCATTAACTGCTTTCTATTTTAATTTTTAAACCAAATTCAACAATCAAACAAGCTCAACAAAATTGGCCTATGCATTCAGCAATGAGTGTGCACATACATGCACATGTGCCCCCCACCAATGGAAAATACTTTGCAATTGATAAAGATTCGAGAATGCAAAAGGGGAAACATTGAAGGTATAAGCAACGGGAATCAATAAACTATTGAACGTAATATGCACAGAACAACAGAGCCTAATATACCCTCCTTGCACCTCTTTCAATGTGACACTAGCAGTTTAAAACCAAATCCAAGAAAAAATGTGCACTCAATACACAGGAAAGAAACCTTTTTTAAGAGTATAACTGTAAGTAGCACTATTAATGTTCTGACCCTTACCACCAAAGGGGAGGTTGATTCTCCCTTGGCTGAAGATCCATCCTCCATGGTTGCAACAAATCCTAAAAAGCATAAGCAAAGAAGTGATTAGTTAAAAATGAAAGGAACTATGCTCAAAAGTAAGAGAGTTAGACAATGATGCCATTGAATGTACCGTTTATAGATGATGTAATAAATGATTGTGAAACAAGTAGATGAAACATTATGACTTTCAAGGTAAACGAATAACAGAAAACTACAACCACAATTGTTGCTGCCTCGAAAAACACCACCATCAAAAGCTGAAATATATAACAATGATGGCAGTGAGGCATTGCACACAAAACTATCATACATGCGAGCACAACCACCAAGCATGCATGAACTGGTATGAAAAAACAAAAGAAACATATTTGAGAGCACAGAGATAGTTTGGAGAATATATTTTTACCTAGACAAGCTATTACACAAGATCTTGATGAGTATATCGTCTTTTTTTTTTTGGAAAAGTAATCAGTTTATCATTCAAAAGGCCAAAGCGATCAAAATTAACTACAAAGCCACCCAAGGGGCAGATAAAAGAGGACACCCAGCAAGGCCCTTTATATTTGAGGCCCACTGAATTATATCTAATTTAGCCCTGTCAAAAACTTTTGAGACCGACCCATTCTGGTTTTGTAAGCACTGGTTATTCTCTCCCCATAAGGCCCAAAGGCCAAAACACAACCAATAAAACCAATCTCCACAAACCTCCCTTTCTTCCCAATCCCACCCCCATGCTAGGCCAAGAAAAGGCCCTGTACGAGACACAGCATCACCCACAACACAATGAACTTTGCCAAGAACCTCACCCACATCTCACTAGTGAAAGGACAATGCATAAAGAGATGGTGAGTCGATTCCTTGCTTTGCATACACACTAAACACATATTAGTTATCATTATCTTCCTTTTCTAAAGATTGCCAACCGTCAGTACCTTATTTCTACCTACCAACCATACCAGAGCCACTACTTTAGGGGAAGCCCCAAAGTGCCAAACAAAAGAGGTTTGCCCTTTGCACCCTCAAAGGAAATCCCATGAATCATCCTATAAAATGAATTAACTGAAAACCACCCAAACTTGTCGAATATTCCATTTCAACTCGTCCTTGATGCCCGAATTAGGATGAATGCCTTGGAGACGCTCTAATGGACCATTGGCTCTTCCTCTCCCCCTTCTGATAGGTTCCATCGACATGGAGGAGACCACACCACCATGTTACCTAAAACCGAATAGCATCGAGTAATGGGAATGTTCACTTCCAGAGAAAATCTAGCAACCCTCGGAGACTCATTGCAGAGAGACCTCTCACCATTCCAAACATCCTCCCAAAATCGAATCCTCTCTCCGTCCACTACAGAGAATTCAGGCCCTTCCTTGAATTTGCTCCTCAACCTGATAAACGACTTCCATAACGTTGAGGCCCTATAAAGAGATGAGTCTTTTGCCCACCACTCTCCCACTTTAATTCCATACTTCCTAGTTATCACCTCTCCCCACAACCAACCCTCTTCTATATCTAATCTCCATAACCATTTCCCTAACGGTGCCTCATTCATGGACTCCAACTTTTTTATGCCTATGCCCCCTTTCCCATGTGGCTTGCAAACCTTGTCTTGCTTCATTAGATGGAACTTGTATTTCTCCTCTACTCCATACCATAGGAAATATCACCTTATAGCTTCTCCAACGTATCCAAAATATCCTTCAGGCATATGAACAATGACATGAAGTAAAGAGGAAGATTCTTTAATTAGCATCAGTGTACCTCCCATAGAGAGATGCTGACATTTCCACCTTGACATCTTCTTCTCAACTCTTTCAACCACCTTATCTCACAAATACTTTGCCGACTTGCCGATGCATAAAGGAAGACCAAGGCACATTGAAACGACCCAACCTTACAGCCAAATACCCCGCAAGCTCCTCCACTTCTTCTTCTTCTTCTTTTTTTGAGATACCAACCCCCAAAATCTCGCTTTCGACAATATTCACCTTCAAGCCCGACACCACCCCAAAGCACCTAATTATCTTCCTCAAATTGTCCACCTTGGTCTTTTTTTACATCACAAAAAAGGGTGATATCATCGGAAAATTGGAGATGAGAGACTTAGAACGTTGTCTTATTCTTATCCACCTTAAACCGAATTCTAAGGCCTGCCACTAGCCCTTCTCCAACAACTTGCTTAACACTCTCGCTAGTTGCTACCACCAGAAATAAGAAGGGTGACAATGGATCCCCCTTCCAGAGCCCCTCTTAAAACCTTGAAGAAGCCTTTAAGAGATCCATTTACCAAGAACAAAAATTTAGCCGACCAAATACACTTTTAAACCCACCTTCTCCATCTCTCGTCACAAGTCCACAACCCATCCAACGGAGCATGTATTCTTAGAAATCTCGGTCCATGTGATCGTATGCTTTTTCAATATCTAGCTTACAAACTATACCTTTTTTACATTCCCAATGGCAATCGTTGATGCCTTCATGCGCAATTAGGACACTATCCAGAATCTATCTTCCATCAACAACAATGCTTTGAATGCTAAAAATGACAAACGCAAGCACCGAGCGGAATCTTGAAGCCAGAATTTTCAATAAAATCTTGCAAGGTCCTTTAATTAGACTGATAGGTCTAAAGTCCTTTAGGCACTCAATGCCTTCTTTCTTGAGAGCTATGAACAATGCACCTAGGTCTCCCAAAAGGCACCCATTATCGAAGAACTCAACTATGAACGCTATCAAATCTCATTTCACCACATCCCAAAACACTTAGAAAAGCTAAGGGGAAACCTCCGGCCCAGGCGCCTTGGCTCTGCCCAAAGCATCCATCGCCACCTTAATTTCCTTGTAGACCAGTCTTTCTAGAGCAACAACTTCATCTTTAAGAATAGTATTAATTGGAAAATTATCAAGCCTCGACCAACCCACCTTTCGCCTGAGAGGAGGATCTTATGGTACTAGACTACCGCATCACACGCCTTGGATTTTTCCTCCACCCTAACTCCATACACCAATACACTATGAATCTTGTTGTTTCTAGTCCTGGGCGCTACCAATTCCTTGGAAATTTTCCATGTTCTTGTCTCCCTCCTTGAGCCACGTGGCTCTCGATCATTGTTGTCATTTAATTTCCTCTTCCTTCACCCGATTTTGTATTCCATCAAAAGCTTGTCCTTCAAGGTCCTCTCTTCCTCCAATAACTCCACCCCCTCTTCCTTCACATCTAAACTTTGAATGCCACGAAGAACTTCTTCTAGTTCCACTTCCCTTTGCACTAGCACCTCCTCCTCAAATGGTTAATCTTCCCCTTAAGTCCGAGTTTCCGGAATAGGGTAAAACTTGCACATCCCTCGACTAAGAAACACAACCACTAGTCCTTCAATGAATCTGAGAATCCCATCACCTCTAACCACGATGGTTCAAATATGAACAGTCGTAAACCCCAATCATTCTCATCAACTTCCAATAGAATCGGGCAATGGTTAGAAGCAGGCCTCGAGAGGCCTCTCTGCTCCACCAGCAAAAACTTCACCTACTCTATTGAGACCAAAAATTGATCTAGCTTAGACATAATATTCCTTTCTTGCCCATTAGACCAAGTAAATTTAACATCTCCAATCGAGATGTCCACAATATCATTTCTATTAACCCAATCTGAAAATTCCCTCATAACTCGAGTTATGTGGCCACCATTTGATTTCTCAAACAAGAACCTAACGACTCTAAAATTGCCTCCCAAACACAAAGGCAGCCCCACCTGCTATGAACCAAATCCAGTTTAACCCACAATTGACCACGCAAACATGGAGAATTCAGGTCATACACTGTTGTGAAGACCCATCCCATCTGAAACCCAAAGCCAAGTCCCTCAACAACACGAAGGCAAAAAAGTAATTGTACCACCAATCTTCCTTTGCCTAAACATTGTTGTCCCAAATCACCACTATACCTCCTGTAAAGTCCACTGCATTGAGAGACACCCAATCCTTCGGCACATGTCATCACTTTATATTTAGCTAAAATGACCAAAATAAATGTTATTGAACAAACATATCCCCATGTCCTTCTAGCTATGTTGATGATACTAACATCACGCACGTGCGCACACATGCACCTACATATGGACACACCCGCACATGCACGCACACACACAAGCACACATATTCAATGACCAAAGGAATCCCAACCATTACGTGAAAGAAAGAGATGCAGACTTGCATTGAACATATTAAGCAGAATTGTAAAAAGATTGAATAATCACATTGAAAAGGTTATGTAGCATTTTTTAGCAACCCCAAAACTATTCTCCACGATTCAACACATTCCATTAATTTTTGGGCTAGCCTAATATGTGTGATTTCCACCATTTCTTAATTGGCGGCGACTCATCAGTGTGTACCACAATGTACTGAATTTGCATGAAATCCCTCAATGGTTAGACGATCCATCTCCATCACCCATCCACCACACACATGACATGCATGCATGTCAATCAGATCATCCAAATTGCCCGCACCATCTGGTTGGATCATATCCTAGTGTCACACTGATCAAAGGGTCCTAACCATTAAAATTGACAGCCATAAAACAGATGGTTAAAAATAAGCCATCAGCACTCCAAATTCAACAGCTGACATCAGATTGTTAAGATATTCCAACCCAGGGGCGGCTCTAAGGGGTAGGCAGGTGAGGAAATCGCCTAAGGCCCCCTATTTATGAAGGCCCCATATCATAGGAACAGGCTTTTAATACTCTTACACCGTCTGGTAATCTATACATATGCACTGAGAAATTGCAACCTTTGAATATTTTTAAATCAAATTAAACAGATATAAAAGTGGGTCCTAGTTTAGATGGTTCATGAAAAACAAAAATAAAAACAAAAACACACAATGAATGGATCTCTTAACTGGTTGATTCTTGTACACTAAACAAATTATTTGAATTCAACATACAAATTCCCACTAATTGGAAGATAGAATAGTTAAATCAATGGATTTTTGGAATTTAGCCTATCTAGAATGGATCACCTAATTTAGACAGTTTGGATGGAGTCAAAATATGCTATATTAATAATCTAGGAATGCCTATTTATTAACTATAACACTGATAGAGTACTATACAATTCTAAATTCATTTTTCTCACAATAGACGTGGATTGCGTATTCCTGTAGTCCTGAGCTCTGTAGGGTCCACATTATTATATGTGTTATATCTATTCCGTTGATCCATTTCTTCATCCCATTATCCCATTTTAGAATATTAGAAAAAACATAAAGCAGAACCAAAGCTCAAGTGGACCACAACACAGAAAAAAAGTGGATATTAAATGCTCACCATTAAAAACTTTTCTACAGGCGGCAGAAAATTTGGATAAGCTGATATTTATGTTTTCCTTTCATCCATCTAGGATTCACCTTATAAACGGTTTAGTAATTTTATATATCGAAACTGATTTATTAGATAAACTTGAATATAAAAGTTTATTAATTTTTATAGTTTAATTTTAAATTTATTAATTTTTTTATTTTTTAAACTAAAAAGCCTCCTTTTTATTACTTGCCTAAGGCCCCCAAAAATGTTGAGCCGCCCCTGTTCCGACCACAGCATTTTTGGTATACGATCCAACCGCAATGATGCTCAATCCCTGTTGGTCTGGATGAATTATACGTATGCGCTGATAGGAGCGTCTCAGGAAGAGATCTACTGTTCCCACTCACAGAAATACTGAAACAACGGATGGGAAAGCATACAACCCTTCATGCAAATCACAATCGATGCAAATTAATTCTATGAAACCCTAATCGAATTGATATAACAGAAATCTAAACTTCAACATGCAAGCACCCATCCAGGATTCATGGCAGCGATGAATTCGGATTTTTCAGATGAAATTCTTCGGAAACCCTAAATGAAAAGAGTTGTTGTAGCTCTTACCTAAAGAAATCGGATTGCAAGTGAGATATCTGAACAAAAACGTCTAGAATGGAATTGGAGAGAGAGAGAGAGGAGAGAGAGAGAGAGAGAGAGAGATTGCGTGCGTAACCGACGTATAGAGGTTTTAACTACCGGTATTTTGCGAGAAATGAGGGGATGGCGCGCTGGCACCACACGTTCCCCCGTTGCTACCCGTGTGAAGGGTGTGTGTGACATCTATCGAAGGAGACTCCCATCATCTGTAAAGACCCTTGGCACATAAGAAAATGGCCCGTCCAATTCGGGCATTAGTATCAATGTGCCTGCCCGATTTTTAAAGTAGATATAAATCCCGAGGAGCCGACCCGATTTACGTTCCGGATTATGAGCATCTATGCCAATACCCGACATTTACGGCGCTTTCAGCTATGATGTACGGCTGCAAATAGTGTTCGTCACGTGGGAGATGAAGCGTGCCACGCCAACGGCAGATTGCGTACTGAGTAACTCAATTTGACCACACCAGCATGAATTAAACATCTACTGTTGAAATTTTCTTGGGGGCAATAGAAGTTTTAGATCAAGCTGATATTTGTGTTTTCCCTTCAACCATGTTGGATGACAAATAAACATCACCATAGGCTTAGGAAAATTTCAACGGTAGGAATCATTATTCCCATTGTTTTCTTGGTCTGGTCCAATCGAGTTTTTGATATGCTTCAATTTTGAGCTCAAATATCAAAATGATCTCTAAAAATAGATGGAGGGTGTGGATAAACTACATACATTCACTGTAGCGTACTGAGTACATGCAATCAGATTTGGCAGACTGGGCTGTTGCTAGATATAACGGACAGTGGCTCCAAGGGACACCGTGATCGTGGTGTACAGCCATCCACCGTTTGAGGGTGCAAGCTAGGCAGATCCAAGGTTCAAGTGGACCATACGGTGGGGTTAAACACCTACCATTTTGAAAATTTTTGAGACTAAAGAAGTTTTGGATCAAGCTTATATTTGCGTATTCCCTTCATCCAATTCCATATAATCTCACGAAGAGGTTGGATGTCAATTAACCGTTATAGCAGGCCTTAGGAAGGTTTAAACGGTAAGTGTCATTATCATGGTTGCTTCCTATGGCGTGGTCCACTTAAGCCTTTGAATCTGCCTCATTTTTAGGCTTGCACCCTAAAGCGATAAGGCAAGATGGATGGACGGTGTGTGATGCACAAGGCCTCTGACCGTTCCTATATAGCCAGGGACAGGCCAGGTGGTAACCAATCGGGTTCTCTTGATATGCGACGTGTTTTTCGGTCGGATATGAGTGTTTTAGTGATCGAAACCGTGTTTATATGATGGAACCCATGTTGGACTGGGGATGCCCTTTGATCATTTAGCTCTTTCCATTTAAATAAGCAGCATCGTTTTAGCCGTTGTTTTGTGGGCCATTGATCTATTGTTTAGCATCTTCAAATCTTAAGGGATTTTAACATCAGCTGCCAAATCTCGCTGAAACAATGATTTGGATCACGGAACATTATCCTTGAACAAACGGCCCTGATTCATCCCACTGCGACTATTGTGACCGTTGGTAACCAGATCCGGGCCATGTACCTGTCCTATACTGTGTGATCTGGGGTTGGCTATCAATCACAACCTCATGATGTGCATGGCCATGGGCCCGAATAGATTTATATAAATAATACCCTAGTTAATTATATGCTTATACAAGAGTATAATAATAAGCTTATACTCTAATTAATTTATAATAATTAATTACAAATTAATACTTTTTGCGTCGTAGAACTATATTTAAAAACAATAAAATCCAATTACCATGTCATCTAATTATCCAATGGTAGTGCTCCATGAAAGTGGGATTCTCAAAGGTCAAGATGATTTCTAGTGCAGGCTACCAAGCAAATTTGATAGTTTTGCATTGTTGTTTCTATGGTATGGCCCACCTAATGATTAGATTATCTTGATTAATTGGTATTTTATTGTCATAGTGGGTTTTACTTGATACATTATATAAGTGGTCCACAAATACCTCACTTGGTTTGACATGCTAAGTGCATGTAGAAGGATATTGATAAGTGAAAGAGAAAATAGTACATACCGGAGCAAATTAGTGTGAGGGACTAATGGTTAAGGTCCGAGATTAAGTGAGGTGGGGGTAACAACTTATCGGGTGAGGCCCTATTTGTTTGTGGGGCTCACCTTAATACATATATTGTATATCCATGTTTTCCATTTGTTTAGCCATATTATTTTAGCAATTGTTTTAAAAATGAAGCTTGAATTTCCACTGTTAAAACTTGTTAGGGGCCACGGTATTAAATCAAGATACTATTTGTGATTGCCTTTCATCCATATTTGTGTGACTTTATCAATAAGTTATATGGTAAATAAATATTACAGTGAGTGTTAGGAAGTTTTTGATGATAGATATTCAATCACCAATGTTTTTCTATAGCGAGGTCTACCTTAGATTTGGATGTGCTTCATTTTTTGAACTATATAAGAAAAAAAGATAGATGACATGGATATACAACATATACATCAAAGTAGGCAAAGTTGTTGCGCCTACCTCTCTTAATCCGTGCTGATGACTGGCCAGCAACCACTGCCAAGTAGATGCACTCACTCCTGCACCAATGAAGAAGTATGATGTGACCCACAGCGAAAAGGGTTAAATGTTAATTTCATGTAGAAAAGTTTTACTTTTTCATTGGGCGGGCCAACAATTTGGTGCTTTTACCGTAACGTTTGACTTGTGCATGTAGGTAGTGCTTTGATAAACACAATCAATGTACATATGCAACGCTTATTTGTGGCTTCTAACATATAAATATATATTAGAAAATTTAAAATAATAACAGAAGAATCAAAAGAGTTGGGGTACATTACGGTCACTGTTATGGGAAGATTCGAGCCCCTTCAATTTCGAGGAGCGACACCACCTAATTTGGTCGGACACATAAGAGTTAATCTGGAATGGTAAATGTTACTGATAGAAAGGAAGATTCCCGGCTCAGTTGTAGTTGAGCTCCTGCTCCGACGGAGGTCGTCGGATCGGAGTAATTCAAAATCAAGGCAGTCAGTATGAAGATCAGGCTAGGATTTACTTGCGAGACCTTGGGCCGTCCCGTTCGCTCGACCAAAGACAAATCATTCGATCACTTACATCTGTGTTACTCATAACTGAGAAATTCAACTCGACGGAACAAGTACGACACCTAACTCGGAGCACGGAGGGGAGATCTCCGGAATACCCGACAAACATGTGAGGACGGAGCTCGGCTCGAACTCAGGGCGCGGTCCTCGCTTAATAACCTGACAGTGAAAGCCCATGAGCACGCTAGTCTAGGGCTGAGGCTCAGAGTCAGACCTTCTTGGCTGGAAGTCCCGAGCCGAAGCCGAGGCAGGATGTGGACGCTCCATGCGCCAAACTAAGAAACTACCTTAAGCAGACGCGATCGATTGTTTCGCCCGTGGATACGCACGATACGCTACATGATCCCCGGATTACGAATATTACCTCCACAATCACAGTATCTCACTGATTGAGTGAATCGTGCCAAGATTAACGGATCTGGATCGTCCGATAGTCAGGTATAAATACAATGAGACTTCATTGTTATAGGTACGCAACATCTCACACTCTCTCTCTCTACAATCAACTTAGAGTCAGATTTCCTTGACCTGACTTAGGCATCAGAGGGTCCCCCCAACTTAGCAAAGGTCTCATTTGCTCACTTTCTGTGCAGGACCAGGGTTCCTTGGAGGTTCGCCATACCGAGCAGAGAGTAGTCCATATTTTGACAACCACAATCACTATCTTAAAAATAAATTTGCCCCCCTAAGAAGAGCATACCTAATACAAGTCTGCCCCCATAATACAATTGATATGCCGGAAGTTATAAAAAGAGTCTAGAGAAAAACTGAGGAGAGATTTTTTGGAGCGCAAGACAACTCTGTCTTCATATCTATGAGTAGGACGCCGATCAAAGACACCATGTCACGCTGCGGCCGACGCATGTGTATATGAGGTTGCTCGCATGGTGTACCCTTGTTTTCGGTATAAAATATTAGTGATGGATTTTAACATACATTTTTAATTTTCCAAACAACTTTTAAATGTGAAATAAAACTAAAAATAATTAAGACAAGTTAGTTAATAAAGATCAAAAGTCAAATTTTCTTAAATTTTTTAAAAAAATAAAATTAAATGTTTTTTAATCTAATATTATTCAATGACAATGCCTGTTTTCAGGCAATGGCATATGCAATGAACGGCCTAGATCTCGCACGCCAAATCCATTTCATGATCTATCGCGCGCACCTGGTGAAGGGGTACTACTAATTCTAAAGAGAGGATGACGAGGCTTCTCAGGAATTTATTGAGAGATAATAACCCACACACGTGCCAGCATTGTACAAGGTGAAATATGGTCCGTTAAGGGGCGCACCACCAATGCGCTCAATCCCAATCATGCATTAAGCATCTCTTCTCATTAGATGGGCCACACTTTAACGTTGAATGTAGACCGTTTTAGCAATTTCTTTTAAAAATGTCCATTTTCCCTACACATGCAACTGATGAACGGGCCAACCTATTTTCGGTCCAGAGCACATACATGATGCTCACCTGATAAGCGTATACCAGATCTTGTACATTCATGCCACCATCCAAGGTAAAGCCCATCATATGAACGGTTAATTTGGATCATAGATAGAGAGAGACATTTATCAAACATCATCACGAGAATATCATACCATAGCCCCCTCTTCAAAATGCACTACATGGCTTATAACAAGAGAGAGGGGGAGAGAGATTATAACATCCATCTACTCACTAGGAAAAAGCAAGATGACCCATTTACTCAACGGCCAAAACACACCCATCTCCACAATTTGAAATGATCACAACCACTAATATCAGCATGAAGTGTGACAAACCCAAAATCCATGTCTTAGTGAAGAAAAGTTGGCATGCATGCATGCCATTATAGGCTACGAACAAGAATGCCTTCAAAAGTGATGCCTGGACCAAATGCCAGGACCAGGCCCCACTCCTCCCCACCCTCTCTCTTCAATTCCTCTCTCATGTAATCCATCACATAGAATATTGTATTACTACTCACATTCCCATAATCCATCAACGCCCTCCTACTACATTTCAGCTTCTCTTCTCTCAACTTCAGGTTACTCTCCACCCTATTCAGAATTGCTGGCCCACCAGGATGAACGGCCCAAAACAAGTCGTTGAACTCCTTCAAACCAGCTTTCTTCATAAGCATCTTGCAAAACTCTTGGATGTGATCTTCAATCTTCTGTGGTAGATCTCTCCCCAGCTTGAAATTTATGCCCTCCTCCGACAGGCGCCCGTTGATTATGTTCTGAGTCCCTGGCAAGAACTGCTGCACTGCATAATTCAGTTCCATGAATGGCATCTCGGTGGCTGTAAGTGGGTCAGTCCCCACCACAACCGCTGCAGCGCCATCGCCGAAAAGCGCAGCCCCCACGAGATCATATGGACGTGACATGTTCGGTGGGCGGTAGCCGAGAATGGTCGTCTCCGAGGTTGTTAGCAGGATGCGGCTGCCGGGATTGTTCTCTGCAATGTCCTTAGCAACACGGAGGCCAGTGACACCTCCATAACACCCCAGGAAGTATAACATCACACGACCCACGTCGCTCCTCAGCCCAAGCTGGCTGGCTAGGTAGAGGTCCCCTCCAGGCAATCTTATTTCACTGGAGGACACGTAAACGACGTGGGTGATGTCCGTCGCAGGCCGTCCCCACTCCTTAATGCAGGCCAAGCTTGCTTCGACCGCCATCTCTATGACAGCGGTGTTTGCTATGTCCAGCCTCTGCTTGATCGTCGGCGAGCCCTCCGTCGCCAGCTCAGGGTACTTGTCCAAGATCTCCTTGGACATGACAGTGTACCTTGTTTTCACAGTGGTGGTCTTGCCTAGAAAAAGAAGAAGAAAATGAAAATAGGCCATTTATCAGGTGTCCCCCATGTCTCATAAATCAGGGCCAGGTGTGATTGGTTGAATGTGGACCATTAGGGCTCATCTTGGCAGAATGGATTTTGGGTATAGTTAGGAATTAGAATATAGGATTTTCAATTCAAATCATGTTTGGCAACCCCCAAAATTCTGGATATCCAACCTACTTAGGCTTTCAAAATCCAAGAGAAAATTAAGGTGAGGTTCTAAATTATGAATTTTCAGTCATTTCCAACTAACATAACTGTTCTCTCCTGTCTTTCAAGGACCTCTAAGTTGAAATCCAGGTTATATTTCTGGATTCCAGAGGATTGAAAATCAAGCCTGCCAAACACAACTGAAAGAATGCAAAATACATGCTGCCAGACAACCTCTTTAGTGCATGTCTGCTCACCCAATTACTGATCGCACCCACTTACAGGAGTGGCGGGACACCATAAAAATATTATCTAAGCAAGAAATCAAACACATTCGGCAATGAACATGGCTTACACAAGCGTTCCAACTTCTCCTTCATTGCCCCATCCTCGCATTTGGTGTCGCGAAAGTAGGCTTCGACAAGGAACTCTTGGGGGATGAGCTGTTTCGGGAATGCCTTGCCGAGTGCCAAAATCGCCGCCTTCCCGGGCGTATGTGGACGCTTGTTGGTGGCAAAGCAGCGGCTAGCATTGTCATTAACATCAGCTCTCGACATCTTTGGCCACAAACAAAGGAATGCAGGACTCTTGTTTTTGCTTGATTTTAGATGTATGATACGTTTTCCTTGAGGTTGCGATTTTAAGGGGATGGGAGCTTGTTTCTTGGAGAGGGTTTGGTTTAGAGGGAAGTAAGACATGAACAAGGAGAATATGTATTTTATTCAGGTTTGGTACTTCATTCGGTTGTGTCCTTCCGAAATCTGATGATTCTAGAGTCTAACAAAACCCGGGTAGATTTTAAATGAAGAAATGCACAGGGGGTGATGGAACTTAACACTACCTGCTGACCTGACCTGGACCCAACCGGAAAGTCTGGGTTTGGGTTGACCATTTTATATATGGGTTGAGTTTGGGATATGATTTTTCAACTCAAAATTAAATAGGTTGGGTTTGAGTTTGGTGGACCTTACTAAATACTAACTATGTATGTGTGCATGTGCATAAATGAAAACATGTGTATTACATAATAAAAATAATATAAGTTTTAATATGAAATTGTTGTAATTTAGATAATGGTATGGATTCAATTTCATATTAATTAAGAGTTTTAAATATGTTATTAAAATTTCTATATTTTTATGCAAAATGGTGATATTGTTTTTATTTTTAATTAAATGGATTAAATGAGTTGGGTTTGGATTAACCCATTTGTAAATAGATTTGGTTGAGTTGGGTCGAGATTTCCAACTTATTTGATAAATGGGTTGGGTTTGGGTAGACCACATCCTAATTGTGGCCTGAACCTAACCAACCTAAAGCGGCCCATTAACACCTCTAGAAATACTCACATCCAACTAGTTGGACAATAAGCCACCATCCATTAGTGGATAACTTACTATCCTATCATTTGAACGCAACATCCATCCAATAGCTTGGTCCCCCGCCATGAGGATCTCCTTGTATTATAAGTAAGCCCGTCCACTCATCAGGTGGACCACACTAGTATTTTGTTATTTCTCAGCAGGTAACAGTATTTTCTGTCCACACTTGTATTTTGTTATTTATGAGCGGCTATACGTTATTTACTATAGTTTCGTCCACCTGATGAGTAGATGGGGCTGAATTTTGCACAGGGCGATCCTGATGCTGGGGCCGAACTATATGATAGGTTGGATGTCACATGCACATGACATGTGGAGAATTATTCCCTGGGTGCCAGGTAAGTTATGGAGCAAAAGGTTGGACGTGAGGATTTATGAGATGAACTATGGGCAAGAAGCTCATCGCCATTTAGAAACATGCCACAGAGCAGTCCACCATGCATGTTGGATTCATGCATTCAATCCAAATAATTCAAATTACAGGGTCATTTTTGGATGGATCATAGGCAAAATTTGACATAAATTGAACCATCCTATATATCTGTCCAATTAATGGCTATCAAATGGCCGATTGCAAGTAAAATGATCAATGGCAGAATTCAGATTACTAATATTGACATGCCATTGTCAATTTTGAATTGTGATGTTAATGTTGCGTGCCTTGGAAGGCCAATGTGTTAATCTTAGCCATTGATTTGGTGATATTGACCTTAGATATGGTCATCATAGGTCAAGTGTGGACATGCTATTGATGTCATAACTAATATATAAATATATCTTAAAATATACATGTGCATATTAAAAGAGAGAGAGATTCTCCGATTATCCTTGGGAACTTGAGATTGCACACAAAGGCTACCGGTTAAGGGAACTTAATGTTCCATATCCTGTTGCTTCATAACCACTAAACAAATTCTAGGACAAACTTGTAATTTTATGTAGTTGTCCTATGTGAGGGAACCGACGCCAAATCAAAATGAAAGGACTACATTATTGGGTTCAATAATGAGTTTGTATGTGCCTTAACCTATATAAGAGTATAAGTGTGTTATGGGAATATATTCTTGGTATTAAACCTGTTGGACACTTGTATTAGAGGATCAGCTCAAACCTCTGACTAGGAGACCTATCATGCCTGGACTATAATTGACTTGTATATGTAATAACTTTGATTAATCCTTATACCCAAGGGCACACAGAGAGTTTAAGTTCATGATATAATGAGATTTGGCCCACCTTACAAAGCTTAAATGCAATGGCTCACATGTAGGTGTTGTTGGCTTCATGCTTTAGAATAAAGTTGAAGTCTGCATGATCTAACAAGGGATGCACTGATCTTCCAGGAACACTCTTATCACTAAGATCTGGTAATTAGAATATGATTTTACGAGTGTTTTCAACCTTTGATTTTTTTAAACCATAAAAATGTTATCGTCACATCAATGCTAATTCAAATTATTAAGATCTTGTGTTTCATCACTTAATTTGTATAGGAATTTGGACTGAGGATGGATAACATATTCAACGTAGTAATGTAGCCAATTATAGTCACAGTTCGATAGGATTGCATACTTTAAATGTATTGAGACATTTCATAGTTTGCAAGTGGTGGAGCAACATACTTTACAAACTTCGCTCATAAATTCTAAAAGCCCTCTCACTATGTATTCATCTTTGTGCATTGCCCCAGCTCAGCTTTAGGGTCAATGTGTTAGTTTTCACATCCCCTCAATTAAAATAGTTCTAAAAGAGAACCTTCTTCTTTAAAGGTATATCATTAGCAATCGACTAGTTTCTTATATCGACAATCAAAAGATATATCTAAGCCTAAATTTCTAATTTTGATTTTTTTAGTAGAAACTTAATGATATCTAAATAATGCTTCTTAGTTAATCTAAATCTTTGAAAATTTTTTCCATTGCATTTCCAAAACTCTAACAAGTACTCCATTATAAGACAACAATTTGGATAGCCTGGCTTGTGACAACAGTGGATGAGTTTTGCAAACAGTAACAATCAGCCTCTTCCGTTCTTGCTTTACTATTCATGGAAATACAGTGCAATTTTAGGACTGTTTATCCGTCCACAGCATGTACAAAGAATGTGGACCATTGGTATATTTCTCTACAGTTGGCAGTTAGCAGACCTGATTACCAAACCAGCCTATTTTCGGACCAAAACGTACAGGTGGAGTCCACCTGACGAACGGTCCAATCTTGAACAAGTTTTCCTGTATGGAGACGAGGGGTAAATAAGAGGAATATAACAACAGCAGACATTCAACCGGAAAAACCTACGATTGTAGCTAGGATCTTCCACCCTTGGTTTTAAAGCATGGCGAACCGTCTGCTGTGGGGCCCACCAGACCAACTGCTTGGGTCATATAAACAAGGGCCCTACTTGTAGAAACCAAAAACCCGAGATTTTTTTTTTTGTTTTTTGTATCCCTAATGATGATCATGATGGTCTCCTTGATTTTGGTATGATCTGACCCGTTTGCTGAGGTTTGCCGGTCATACATTCACCTTTGCACGCAACAAGTGCCGCGTGCCAACGTGTCAATCGTGCAGGAAATCCACGGAGACAGTCCGCTCAGCAGGTGGGCTGAGTGTATACATAGGAAATGGGAAATGGATGGTTGGAAGAAACTTAGACATTGTCCACATTCAAGGTACACATGTAAACAGGATCGAGTGCCCATGTGATGTGGGCGTGTGTAAGTGTATGTGGTGCAGGTGTGTAAAAAAAAAAAAGTACACGTGGCCCACCAAATAATTTAGCCAGCCAGATTTTATTTTATGATCATCTCCAAGTACAGATATATTACCAGTATTGAAGAATCTTCGACATTTACTGCATTCGTCTAAGAGTATTGTGAGCAGATCCGGCACCCCCTGGAACATTTCTGCACGTGGAATACTTAGACGAGATCAAAATTGTTTTTTCAGTACTACCAATAGCGGGTGGGCCATGGCCCAAAAGTTCACAACATTTCAGTGATCCTAGCCATTTAATCGGTTTCATACAAATGATTAGGTGATCAAGTCATGACGTTTAGATAGCCCACGCAATGCAAGTTTTGGTCAGTGGCCAATCACACAAGAAGCATGCAGGATGCCTGGTTCAGATCATCTTACACTCTGCCGCGTTGGATTGCACAGAAGGCATGAAAATGCTGTGCCCACAGGGCAATTGATCCACTCACAGGGGTTTTTGGGGTCTTGCCTTATTTACATGTACCTCTTGTAACTACCGAGTGAGGCAAAATGAAAATGAAGATGGGAATGCACTTTTTTCTTTTCCCTTTTCTGCAGTCGGGTAGTTGTTCTCTTCAGAGTCCTGAAACTCACTCAACTCAACTCAAAACTCAGATGAGTCAATGAAAAAATCGTTTTACATCTTGGCTGAATTTTAGAGAGAATCATCAAGGCTACTCATACTTGGTTGATTTGACGTGACTTACCTTGATCAGACCAAGTAACTCACCAGGCAAACCTCTCCTATCCTATGGGAACCAAAGTATTAAATCCGTGCACCAGACGTGATTTTGTTGTTAGCATTGGTTATTTTATATTATTTACCTTGTTGTAGTGTTTATTAATACTTATAATATTTTAGTAATACTATTAAATAGCAAGTCATATAAAGGCTTGATCGAGTCTTTGAGTTGACCAGACCCAACTACATATTGAGTCGGGTCAAAGAGTTTTTGGGTTTCAGAACTATGGTTCTCTTCTTCTATGGTTGGAAGATTAGGAAACTTAACAATTGAGATGTGAAATCGATAGTAAGATAAATAGATAAGCAGAGAAAAAGAGAAGATGCAGGGTGCATTTGGATGCACAATCATATTGATCAACAATTATTAGTTTGAAGAAGTGCAAATAAGAAGATGCAGGGTGCATTTGGATGCACAATCATATTGATCAACAATTATTAGTTTGAAGAAGTGCAAATAACCAAACCACCATTTCCTTTAATACAATTCATATTGAGGGTCTGGATCCAAATTGCATTTACATCACTTTTAAATTGGTCATGCAAAGAACTTGACTCTGATATGATGGCTAATTACTCACCATGCATACCACGAAACATTGGCAGTTTTTTGACATTTCCTCTTGATTAAAAGGAACATTCATAAATCAACTCCTGTCCATCCAAACAATGGATATGCAGACATTCCTTTTAATCGAAGAGGCAACAGGCAAATAACAATAATAATAAATAACACTGTTTCCTGGTATGTATCATGAAAAATCAAAGTTCCTTACGTGTCCAACTTGAAAAATAATGTAATTGCAACTTCAGCATGAATGCTATCAGAGGAAATTACAATCTGGTAATTTCAGCTCTACTAGACTAATAACTGCAAATTCAATTCAATGCTCAATACTGCATCCAAAACAGCCTTCAGTGCTCAACCTAACAGGATTCATCCAGACCATACTCCGAAAATGCATCCTATATTGAAGTTTTTATACATACAATTTCAAGAACATGCTTTCTTATGTTGATATTTTAACCATACATACCAACATCTTCTCTCTCTCTTTAAGATGGGCGTCTGAAATAGTACCTGTAAAAAATGAGCAGCAGTGATAAAATTGAAGCAATCTGCATACAAAACTTTCAACATGAAAAATACTGAACAATGCAAAACAGGGAGAGAAACTGCTTACACAAAAATCTTTATGCCATAGATGGACGCATATTTTCGCAGAAGGCGTTCTACCACGTACCAGTTTGAACGGTCACTTCCATCCTGATAGCCTATTCTTGGCATATGAATTGATGCTTTTTAAGAAATTAACACAGAAAAATGTTAGATACCGACAAAAGTATATTAAAAAGGGGAGAGGGAGGGAACGTAACTGCTTCCCTCATGTTGTGGTAGTTACGGTATACTTCTGGGCTTCAAGACAGCCCAAACTTTTTTTTTTTTCACTAATAGCTATACTCAATCCTCTTTCTTAGAATTTGAGATTTCTTAACCAACACAATTTGCTTAACAAACTTGAGTTAGATGAACAGTACCAGAGTTCTGAGCAGCTGAGAAAGATGCCTTCAGTAAGCATTGTTCCAAATCTGGTAAAGAGATATTGCTACGAGGAACCTTACGGCGAGGGTTGTATGATTGTACAATGGCTAGAGCCACCCACTGAGGAGTATTTCCATCCATGTTATTTTCATCATTGACCTCTGAACATCAACAACACAACTAGGATTGGTGAAAACATGAAAACCATAGGATATTAGATGGAAGATAGATATATAGAACTTCTGAAAATATGAGAACCAAGAGATATTTTTAGAAGGAGATGTGCCTACTCTCATCGCAGCATTGGGTCTACAGGTTGAGGTAAAGCACTAGAGAAATAAATGGAACAAAAGGGAAAAACAGCAACGGGATCCAAGTAAGGTGGATAGAACCTTAACATCAACATAAATCAAGGGATGTTACTGAAAAATTCAAATGGGGAACTACAACTTAGCGTGCCTTTCCTACTAAAATATCCAGTGCCTGGTTTTTTGACAAAAAAGCATATTGTCTATGGTATGTTTGGAAGTACACTCAAACCAAAGTAGGGAGAATACGGGGGTTAGGCTACCTCCAATTAATTTGAGGGGACATTTTCTGGGGTACAGAAAGAGGGAACCACATTATGCAGACCTACATTTCTGTCTTTCTAGACGCCTGGAAGAAGCAGACTAACAGTCGGGGGCAGAAATCTATTCCGCCTACAAATATTCTCAAGATAACCAACCTACCGCCACTTATTAATTGCACAAGAAAGAATTACCCATGTTTAATATATAATTTGGTGAAGATAGCCCTGGTGTAGCAGGTACTCACAAGAATAAGATGGAAGAACTAACCATTGATTTTTATAAGATGTAAGTCACCCAGGTGAAGGTCCCCACATTCAAAAGCCTGCTGATATGCATCTGGGATGCTCGCAGAAAGATTGGCTAGTGCATCAAACATTCCTCCATGACCCCAATTCCCAGAGTTATCAATACAACTGCCAAAGAAATTACATGAGTGAACATACAAATAACTCTAGCTACAAAACAGAATTTTTCGAACAGCACAAGGATATTGACTGCATGTAAGGTTCTAAATATAACACAAATGACTGAAGCCAATAGACCAGCAATCTCCATTTATCATTTATATGTCGGCTCTTCAAAGGTATTCCATCAACTTTATAATCCTATTCTAAAATATCTGAAATGAGAAACTTACCTGAAAATTATGGTCGGTTCAGATGGGCAAACTTTTGTTGGTTTTGTACAATCTCCATAAACGAATTGGACAGATCCTGAATCTGACATTATGTCACCATCCATGACACAAACAGGGTCATTGATGGCTAATGACTGGTAACCAAGAGCTTCCCACTTCAACTTCTTCTCCTCTGCCTTCTTCTGGTCAGCTTCATGTTTATGATGCCTTGTTTCAGATGGGTTTCTTTTCCTTCCCAACTCCACAGTGGAAGCTTCAATTGATTGTGATGCTTCTTTTAACTTTCCAATCCATGACAGATATGAAGCCTCATCAAGACCAGGATCAAAACTAACTGACATAGAACTGCTTTTTGCGGATATATCATCTCTATTCAACAAATCTTTCGGATTAATCTCAAATTTCCGGTCATTTTCATCACCCCTGTCTGATGGTTCATGAGTGCGCATTTCAATTACCTTTCCAGCCATTGCATTCAGTTCCATCATATTCACTCCGTCTGAGTTTTCATCAACATCTGTGGGGTCAAGCATATGTAACCCAAATATAAGAGATCGCAAGTCACCAGCTTCAGCTCCTGCTTCTTTCCCTTCCCCATGGGTATCATCCTCTCCAACCACATTACGACTTAGCTGCAATTTCCTCTCTGCTCTTCGCATGATAACCTATTCACAAAAATTATCAGCCTCCCAAACCAAAATAAAATAACCATTTTGTCATATATGTTGACCAACATAAGGTACAAAGCAGCATTTTAAATAACGAATAGTTTGTAGCATAGCATTCACCCCTCTGAAGTGTGAGGTGTAAGCTACATAGCATGTAGCTTAAGCTACACGCTACTTCTAAATTTTTAATCAAGGTTGCACTTAGTTCCACCAATTGCATGATATTTTGCACCAAATTAGACTGATTAATAATGAAATTTAACAAAATTTCCTGATTTTGGTGCAACCAAACACAACCTAAAGTAATAGGCAGGGGCAACGATTAAGTATAAAGGTAAAGAAAAGGCAACAAAACTGATTTAATACTGTTACTTGTGTTATTTTACTAAAAGTACTAAAAAGATTAACTAATGTTTATTGAAAATAGAAAAATGTAACAAATCATTGAAAACATTAATTTATTTTAATTTTGTAGTGAAAAGTAACTTGTAATGTAGTGAAAATTATCTTGTAATATAAGCTATGTAACATGTAGCATAGTCTATGTAGTGCGTAGCATATGCAATTAACATGTACTGTAGGCTACATGTGACTTAAGCTATTTTCATGAGCTAAGTAGCGTTAAGGCTAAGCTATGCTACGCAACATAAACTACACGCTACATAGAGTAAGCTATCACCGTACAAAGATTCACATCTCACCTCCTCCACAGTATGTGCTGACACTAGGTTTATAGACAGGACATGATTCATCTGTCCAATGCGGTGGGCTCGCTGCAGGGCTTGCTTATCTACCTGAGGATTCCAATCTTGCTCATAAAATATGACCTAAAAGCATGGGATTAAAAATCAGTATCAAATGATAACACGAAACTGAGAAATCCTTGAGCATGTGTTCATTAACTCACAGTATCAGCAGAAACAAGATTCAGACCAACTCCTCCTGCTCGAGTTGAAATCATAAAGACAAATGCACCATGTTGATTAGCCTGAGTTTTTGACGTGCCTTTAACTAGTTGCTGGCTGAAACTTCTTATTGCAGCAAACCTCTCCTCTGCCCGAATAGATCCATCAAGACGCTCATAAGTGTATTTGCGTAACTCTAGAAAATCCTATAGGGCAAAAGTATACAATCTATAAGAGTTTCACCGCATGCATAATTCAGCTTTATTTGAGGTTTTGCAATCCTCTAGCAATCACAATCAAAGAAAATAACTGACTTGAAGAATGTCAAGTGTATGTGTCATCTGAGCAAAAAGAAGAACACGGTGCCCTGCAGAATGGAGCTTCTGAAGTAGCTGGTCCAAAACAATTAGTTTCCCGCTAGCCTGATGAATGCAGCATACAGAAAGAGAAACATGACATTAGATTTGTTTGACAAGAAATCTTACGTCATTAGAAAAGAAACCAAATCAGATCAAGCTATTCAGTGGTCTCAAAACAAGTGCTGGACAGTACTTTCAGTTTGTTCAGACAAAAAAATCAATTAGAACGAGTTATTCTTTGCTTCTCCTTCTTCTTTCTTTCTTGCCTTTTTTTTTCATTTTTTTACTGAGCACAAAACCGAACTTTGTATAATATACTAAATCAACATAACTACATAAGAATCCAGATCTACCTGAACCAGGTGTTCGCCTTCTTCATATGGTTCAGGCTCAATACCGTTGAAAAGGTAAGGATGGCTGCATGCCTTTCGAAGCTGTATTACCTGAACAACCATGACACAAAGGTTTGGTAATGGAACAAGAAATATTAGAGGCACACTTTCGTATCTAGTTCTCTCATATCGAGAATGCAAAATCTTAACGCATCAGGCAGCAGTCACACACCAGAAGTACAAAAATCAGTGAGATTACAGATCCACAGCCATATAACATAGAGAAAGATTGGTGGCATCATGGAATCTTATAGTTAGACTGTCAACATATGTCAGTACTAATGAACGTCGATGTCTAATAAAAATAAGAAAAGGTTAAAACATATCACTCTCCACAGAGTTAAATGGATGCTCCAGGAGGAAAACGTCTCTGAGTCCCACAAAAAATTTTTTAAAAAATAAAATAATAAAATAATAATAAAAATAAAAAAAATCTGCCTTTCTTTACAACTATGGGAAGGTTCATCATTATGTATTTGGCAATCTCTGCATCTTCAATGCTTGTATTTCTCTCTCTTAGCGGTTAATAAATAGATAAACAAATAAGTAAAGATGAGGAGGTGTGTGTCTGCCTGATGAGAAACTTAGGCTCCAACAAGAAATCTAGACACCAAGAAATACAAAGAACCTTCCTTCACAATTTTGATGGCTGAATCTAAAGTGAAGGCAACATGATGAAATAACAACCAGAGAGAATTGAACACATTTAAATTGTAAACTACCATGTAAGAAGGCCCTATATCATTTTCTTGAAAGCAATGAGTCTTTCCTTGCTAAGCTTTGTAATTTCACAAGTTTTACAATCTCCTTTTAATACAAAGAAAACCCAAGGCCAACTTATGTCTTTGGCAACAATCTTGGGTCTTTTTTTGTGCGATTCATGGGGTGTTTCTTCTCCTTTGTATTTGGGATGACACCTTGTCATCCTTTTCCTTTGCTTTAGAAAAATTGTGGTATCCTTCACAAAAAAGCAAGGTATTCAAAATCGGTTACGCAATGGCCGTAACGGTAACTGTCATAACCCTTACATGTTATAGGGCCGAAACGGCCCGGATCATAACGGTAATGGTGATAGCCGTTATGGCCACCATTACCGTTATGGAACACCTTGCAAAAAAGGGGGAAACAAAAGCCAACTTATGTACCTACGTACTTAAGACTAACAGTTACAATGTTCATAGGAACCTACAGTTGAAGCAGAGCTTTCGTAGAAAAGAAATTTGTCTACACTCAATTGAACTATTATGTCATCATCATCTAAGCCTTATCCCGATTAATTGGGTCGGCAACATGAATCTTGTTCCCTCATTCCAATCTATCAAGGACGATACCTTCAGTTAGATCATAAGTCATCACGTCTTTTCTTACTACCTCCATCCACATCCTCTTGGGCCTCCCCCCTGCCCCTTTAGAGCCTTCAACTTGTACCAACTCATTCTTTCTAACTGCCGCAGTTCTTGGTCTCTGTTGAGCATGACCAAACCATCTAAGTCTACTTTCCTCATCTTATTACCTATTGGTGCTACATTGCTTCTCCTAAGTTCCCTTGAATGCATTCATTTCTAATTCCATCCTTCCTCGTCTATTGTGTGTATATCCATTTTGGCAACCACCTATTTAGCAGTATGCAACCATAAGAATAGTGCAATCAAAATAGTGATGCAATTAATAATAGGAAGAAGCACAGAATATGATAATGGCGTAGTTAGCATGGAAAAGTCCAAGAACTGAGATGTTTGAAATGAAAAGTTGAAAGATAGGAATCACTATATTCTGTAATGACTGATGACTTGATGCTCCCGAGGATAATGCAAGAAGTGCAGGAAGTTCTCTCCTCAATATTGACATGTAGACTTTCTTTTGCAGGGGGACTAGTGGAGCCATCCTGTCAAGATGAAATTGCAATAAATCAGATGAGGGTTCACTACTTGATAGCAAAAACACCTACAGAGACACTTGAATGTAACATAATGTGTTAAAAATCTAAATCCAGAGTGGAGAATCTGACACTGTAATCTCTGTAAGAGGTGGTAGCATGAGAGTTCCCCTCTCAATGAGCATTGATTTTGTTCGCCGAAGCATAAATGCTCTCAATATATATTTTAAAATTTTGAACTGTTCCTTAACTTTAGCTGCATCATGACCTGTTCAGAATGGGCACATAATATTTCAGGATGATGTTCCATTTACATCACAAGGTCCTTCCTAATTTGAGAAGATCTTCTTTTTCAGAAATAGAGTGCTTAATATAAAAAAAAATGCCCATAGATATCCACAGTGAGGATGTAAGACCAAAAAGAAATGCATAGATGATACACAGTGACACCTGAACCATATGAAAAAGGGAGTCTGATATGTAATCCTAGATAAAATAATCTCTCTTGTAACCCAAGATACTTATAGGATAACATCCAAAGGTAGCCATCAAAAACAATGTGTACTGCCATAAAAAGTGGAAAATCCCAGCCAAAGATTGGGAAATCTTCTGTTTTAGTGCCCATATGAGAAAGTAAAAGATGCCCTTCACTCCATTCCCTCTGCTTTAGCCTAGAGGCCACTTGGGATGTTGTTTCTATGAGGATTGGCAGTCCTACTTCCATGTCGGTAAACCGGATCTCTAACAGGCACTGGAATTGGATGATATAGTTGCGGCTATGCATCCCCACTTGCAATGGTGGGAGGATATTCAACTAGATTTGGAACTGGTATTGGCATCCTTGCTTCTGCCCCCTTTGCCTTTGAAAGCTATGCCCCCGCCTCTATTTTTGTCTCTCTGACTCCCTTTTACTAACTTTGACTAATAGGTAAGTCATTCTTCTACATGCCCCTGCATGTGCCAAGGGGCACAAGGATGCAAGATCCAAACCGAACATCAGATGGGTCCCACCTTGTATCTTCCAAGGCCCATAAATCAGGATTGTCTACTAAATTCAGCCATGATGTTAGAAAACAAGTGAATGGTTTAGAAAAACTTAGCCAAGTCATTCAAACTGTCGATTTATTCATAACATTGAGGGTAACCTGATGAATACACCGGCATGGTTTTGGGGTTGAGGTGTTAGAGTTGTGCCCTTGAAAACCAATGTGAATCTATTAATGACATGGATGGTATCTAGTAATATTGATGATCTTGATCTTAGATCACGATTACCATAGGTCCTAGATGGACATGTGGTTATGCCATAGTTAATATGAGGGAGTATCACAAACGTACATAATGAAAGCAAGGGATTCCTCTAGTTGTCCTTAGGAACTGGAGAGAGGACACAACAGTCATCGATCAACAGAAGTTATGGGTCATGGATCTCAATACCTTGCTATACCACCTAGCAAGTTATAGGACAACTATGTGGTTATTACTTTATATGTGGTCAACTTGTGTGAGGGGATTGATGATAAGTTAAGATAGAAAGTCTCTGCCATTGGGCATGACAACAAGTTGGTGTACCTTTGCCCTACCTACCAAGGTGTTCCAAAACGGTAACGGTGGCCGTAACGGCCACCACCGTTACCATTATGATACGGGCCGTAACGGCCGTTACAGCCCCCATATCGGCCGTTACGGCCATTTTTTATTTTTTGAAAAATGTTATTACTGGACGTTAAGGGACCGTTACAGGGCCGTTACGGCCACTTTTTCTGTAATGGCCGTTACGGCCGTTTCGACCCCGTAACGCGTAACGGCCGTTACGTAACAGATTTTGAATACCTTGATACCTACCCCACATAAGAGTGTAAGTGTGTCATGGATATAGGCTCCTAGTTTAGAGTTTAGACCTATCGAGCACTTGCATTGGTAAATTGAGGTCAAGTCTCTAGACCGAAAGACCAATCATGCCTAAACTATGATCGACTTAAGGATGTACTAGCTTTAATTAATCCTTAGATTTGAGGACGTGCGAAGAATCAAGGTCTTGATTACATGTGTTTTGGATTGCTTGACGAGGTCATTATTTGGCCAACAAAAGTGGATGTAGCTACACACACCCATCAAGATCCGTTGAAACCCACATAGGCCAAAAGGGGATCCACTGGCTTCCTTGGAACTTACCTATGGCTAAGATCTTGGAGATCATATGTTCATCGAGTGGTTTTTCCACTAGACCCAGCACTCAAAAGGTTTCACAAATGTTTTCAACCGTTAAATTTTTATTTTAACTATTAAATGGTTTTATCACACTCGATGATGATCTAATAGTTAGATTTGTTATGGCCCACAACTTGATCTGCATGGGTATTAGGTCAATGGTGGATGCCCATGATAGTAGAAGGATTGGATCAATTTGAGTACATGGGATAAGGCAGAATCATGAACACTAATGTAGTAGGGCATATGGAAGACTATAGGGTAGTAGAGTACCATAATTGGTGTCTCCGTAAAACCCTAACTTCTCCTTGTATGTGTATGCGTGTGTGTGTTCCTAAAGGGAGAGTGATGAGAACATCTCGCGCACACGCACGCCCCCCTTACGTATGTACGCAAGGAGAGCCCCACCTTCGATCTGGATCGATGACGACATCCATGGAGGGTCTCCTAGTTAGAGGACTATGTTTCGATTCCTTGGGGTGGACCCGATCATCATGTGGATCCCATCATTGGATCTCATGATCGTGGGCCACTACCCTAGGTGACCTAGGACTTTGAGTTTTGATTATTACCGTTATTAGGAACATCATGAACGGTTTAGATTGCGTTGATTAGTTGTTATTTTTTATTACTTTGTCTTTAAGTAATAGTATGCGCACATGGCGTGGATTTTGGGGTATAGGTTTTTGTTATAAACAAGCACCCCTAGTAGGTTGTTTTTCTCATTGATGATTGAATAAAAAAATCCTGCGTTTTGCTTCTCTAAATTCTCTGAGTTGTGAAATCTTAATTAGATGTGAAACCATCCCTTCTTCGAAGGGCTAGCTACCGTGATGCGAAGCCACACCCATCTCCCGTCGCCCCACCCCCTATCTTCCATAAACATCATCTCATACAGCCTTCGTGGTTCAAACCTACCCTCTTTGGCAGCCGATCCATCTTCTTCAGCAAACTCACAAAACCAGGCCTGCAGCGGGGCTGAAACTTCACCGGAGCACCGCGCATAGACCGATCGTCGGATCATCGTGAAACTTGGGGGTTTTGTGGTCCACCCCTGGCTGACCAGGGCCTAGCTGGCCTTTTTCTGATTAGTGGGCCCCACACACGTGCGGGACACCACCAGCGTACGTGCGTCAGGCGGGTTTGTTGTCCACACGTACGGAATTGATTACAGGTTTTCTCTTTCCTCTCCTTCACTCCTCCCTTACCTGATTTCCCTAACCCTAACCCAAGATTGTCCTAAATCCATATTTTCATGCTCTTTTTTTAAAACCCTAAGGTTTCCCGGATTGAAATCCGTGAATCCCTTGGATTAGGGAATATTCCTATGCATGTGTGGATGAATCTATTACCCTTTGATCTTTGTTTGGTCTATAATTTTTAATCGATCCAGTCCTAGCATGTGTAAGCTTGGACTCTTATAGATCCCCTATGTTGAATGCTTGACTTTATGTGGGATGTGGAGTTTTTGTGAGTGTTTCTAATTTAGTATGATCTTAAGCCTGAAATCTTGCACATCGTATCTAATTTTCATGTCCTGCATCAAATTTGATATCAGAGCTTAGGGTTCTTGTAGGGGAGTGCATTGCATGTTTAGGGTTTAGTTTGTTTATGTCCATTATGCATCAAGTCTCATCATATAGAGTTGTCTAGAGGTCCATAATTCCTGATATAAGCTGCTGAAATTTCTGTTATCAGGAAGTTAGTAATTCACATTGATGAAATTTTCTGTTATCCCTTTATTTTGACAGCTATATTGCTGAATTTTGGTAGCGTTGTGTAGTTTCCCTCATATAGAGTCTCATAGGATCATTTAGTCTCACTTAGATGCATATAGTCGTATTAGAAGGTCTTTTAGTTGAGTTAGTAGTTGTATGCCCATACATATGGGTCATGGTTTTGGCTTGCACCCGACACTAAACATGGAGCAATTGCAAGAGTCAATGAACAAAATGACCTAGCAGTTTGAGTCCTTGGGTAGGCGCTTGGAACAACGTATGGACCAACGCTTTAAGCAGCTTCATGTGCGCATTACCCAACTAGAGACCTCCGCCTAGGCAAACCCCACCATTGAGGAAAATGTCCAATCTCAGGGAGGTGATCAGGAAGTTAGACCAAGGAATGGAGGTAGCCAAGGAATTGGTCAGGGGCGCGCACCCGTGCACCCACCCCCCGAGGGACATCATGATCATTATGACCCAAATGCGCAACTCCTTAAGGGAGTTGAAGTAGAAGCCCCTACGTTTAATGGCCACTTGGGCCCTAAAGCTTTTCTAGATTGGTTGGCGGATATAGACCACTATTTTGAGTGGTACGACATGTCGGATGCTCGTCGAGTCCGATTTGCCAAGATAAAGCTTGTGGGCCAAGCAAAGAAGTTTTGGTTTACTGTGGAGCAAAAGAAAGAGAGGTTGGGGGAACCCTCAATAGTCCATTGGGGAGAAATGAAAGAAACTCTTAAGGAGAAGTACCTCCCTTTCTCTTATCACTTGAGGTTGGTTAAGGAATCGAAGTCCAAGTCTAAGCCTCTCCGTATTGTAAATATCAAAGACTTTGAGCGAGAGATTGATTCGAACTCGAAGGTGTATGCCCTTGTGGCTAGGGAAAGTGCACCAGAGGCTAGTGCAGAGTTACCCACTAAGGCTATTCCGGAAGTGGATGAGTTTCGTGATATCTTTCCCCATGATCTACCGGATGAGCTTCCCCCTATGAGGGATATACAGCACGCCATTGATTTAGTCCCTGAGGCGACTCTACCAAACCTGTCTGAGGTGGTCAATAGGAGTCTGGGAAATTTGCTCAGGTGTTTAGTGGGGGAGCACACCAGGACGTGGAACACTGCACTACCTATTGTCGAGTTTGTATTTAATAGTTTTGTCAATAGATCCACGGGTTTAAGTCCTTTTGAAGTCGTTACTGGTTTTTATATATATATATATATATATATATATATAATATATATATATATATATATATATATATATTTCACACGCACACACCCCACACACTCACGCTTGTGGAATTTCACCACATATGGATACTCGAACCCTTGACCGGGTGTTGAAACTCCTAAGAAGCATATTGATCTTGTCCATATGTCCCTATCCTATAAGCCATCAGAGTCTGCAGAGTCCTTTGCACATCAAATTCATTCATTGCATCAAAAAATCAGGCAAAAGATCAATACTAGTAATGAACATTACAAAATTTCTGCTGACCAACATAAACGATTCAATGAATTCAATGTAGAGGACACTGTGATGGTCCGCATTAGGCCCGAGCGGTACCCTCAGGGGGGCTGTTTGTAAATTACATACGCATAACACTGGACCATTCAAAATTATAAAACGAAACAGTCTCAATGCGTATGTGGTAGATCTTCCACCTTCCATGGGAATTAGTTCCACATTCAATGTGGAGGATCTAGTTGTATTTCAGGGGACCACTGATACATTGTCTAGCCTGTCACCTGACCATCCTGATTCCTGTTCACTCCCCAAGTATAGGGTTGTGATGTAGTAATAATTTCGGTAAGACCGAGGTCGAATCCACAGGGACTGAAACCTGTACGTAGTCTGAAACTAACTAGAACTAGAACTAGACTAAGATGAATTCTAAATCAAATAACAATTGAAAAATAATTGTGAAATAATTAATCTAAAACTTTAAGAAATTCAGAGGAAGGGAAACTAGGGATTCAGAGGATCCACTTGTAGAGATCAGGGAGATCTTATGCATGTATCACAAATCATGGAAATTAAATGAATTGATGTTGATATAGTTTTCAAGAGATGAGAGGTATATGAATTAGAATGGATTCCATCACCAAACCATGCCCAGGAGACAAAGCAAACAACAGAATTAAACTAATTACCAACCAGTCAACATGTTTATGAAGGCTAGGAAGGGTACCGACATCCAACCATGCCCAAGAGACGATGGTAAACAACAGGGCTTCCTGACGTCATAAACATTAAAAGGCAAGGGAAATACTCAAAGCCATTGCAGAACCATTGTAATTTCAGTTACAACAGACCATTAAAGACTAAAAAAATACTCTCTTAATAAAACAAATATCAAAGTTAAATTCATAATTAAAACCAAGTTATAAACATAAAATTTAATCTCCCATCCCACTACAAGCTTCACCCCTTAGCCCTAGCTAAGGGGGTTAGCCAGACATGAATGGGCTAATCTCCTTAGAATCCATAGAAAAAAAAATAGAAAAAGAAAACAGAAAAACCTCTCTGTCTGCCTTCACGTCCAAGCCGAGCTCCCCAGTTCCAGCCATGAATCCTCCTCCCCTTCTCCCTCTCTCTCTCCTCTTTCTTATAGGCCAGGATGCTGTGAAGAACGAGTTACGCACCCTCTTTACGCATTGTAATTTGCCCAAGAGACGGACTGCACACCCTCTGTTTTACGCAGCAAAGAAAACTTCTTGCGTTTGGACTGAATCCGAGACGAATGGTCATCCATTTCGTGGATTCCGACTGCATAGGAAGGGTGAAAACCCTCCTCTCCACCTTTTGGACGGTCTGGATCATTGATCCGACTTCGTCTGTGATCACATAATGGCCCACAGGGGCCGGTTTTCTTGGCGCACGCGGACTGCGAAGCGGACCTGCGTTGGTTCTTGACGGGGCCCACTTCTGCTGACGTTGGGACAAATCCATACCGTCCACCAGATTCCTCTCGGAATTTCGGTCAGGATGGACTGGTTTTTGTCGAGTTTTGGTGTGGTCCAATGATGGTTTGCTTCCGCCGTCCATCCTATATTTGATCGCAATTTACACGTGCGCGCACACATGGGACAAAAATTTCACCTAGGCGAGGGTAATACCCCCCCTTTGGTCACCTTGAACGGTCCAGATTGCTGTTTTGAATGAGGGGGTGGGCCCACAACATGAAACCGGCGGACGACAGCGAAAACGCTGTTGCGTTTTTGGATTTAGAGAAGAAAACGTCGGTCAGCGCAGTGCTGACCGACTGTACTTCATTCGGTGCACCGCGCCTGTGCGTGTGCTTGTGCACACTCACCATGTAAAGTGGGTCCCACCCAAGGTGTCCCGTATCGGTATCGGTTGGCGTAACGGTGCCCTCCGAAACCGATAGATACGGGGGGGTAACGGCGATACGGGGGCGTAACGGCCCATAACGGCGCAAAAATTTTTTTTTGCTAAAAAAATATGAAAAATTATGGATTAAATCCGGAATATTCTAAGCATTCCAAATATGCATTCATTTATAAATTGGAACATGTTTATGGTGGTGTAACGGTCAACTCTTTGATGAGAAGTTGTATCGGACTGTCTGATTAATTTTTGAACCAGGTAACCTGAATTTGACTACAAAATTCATATATTTAATTTTCTAAATATTTAATTTATATACTTAACAACTTGATATCATTTCTCCCAATAGTTCTTTAAAAAAACGAAATTAAATTCAGGTAGATGGCGTTTTCAATTTGGGGCTAACTTGGAGGACCAATCTATGCTCCAAATCAGCCTCAAATTCATGCAATTTATTGCCATTATCCTACTTATGAATTGGTGGACATTTATTGGATAGTGAATCATGAAAAAAAATTGGAACATTCCAAATATGGATTAAATCCGGAATATTCTAAACATTCCAAATATGCATTCATTTATAAATTGGAACATGTTTATGGTGGTGTAACGGTCAACTCTTTGGTGAGAAGCTGTATCGGACTGTCTGATGAATTTATGAACTAGACAACCTGGTATTGGCTATAGATATTTTATATTTAATTATTTTACTATATAATATCAATATGAATTAATTAGAATAAATCTAATACCAAAATATCTCATATTTGTAGGTTTGGTGTATTACATACCTTGTGACTTGTGTACATTATATTTCAACATACAATCTAGAGACTTTTATGTCCAATTATATAATTCATATATCTAACAAATTAATATAATTTTTCCCAATAAATCTTAAGAAAAAATTTGAAATTATATTCAAGTAAATAGTGTTGTTGATTTAGAACTGATTTGGTGGACCATTTGATGCCCCAAATCAATGTTAAATTCATGCAATCTATTGACACTTATCTCACTAATGGATTGGTGGATATTTATTGAACAGTGATAAATGAAAAATATCCAATTATCATATTTCAAAAAACAAGTGTTTGCAAATTAACGGTGAGAATCATTTAAACAATTTAATTTTGGAATTGTGACTTAGCAACAATAATGCCATAATTTAATTTATTAATTTTGACTTAATGTATGCCTCATGGACAATTTTTACGGCCATGTACATAGGGCCCACCATGATGTATGTATTGTATATCAATGACATCCATCTGTTTTATCAAATCATTTTAAGGCATGATCCAAAAATAAGGTAGATCCAGATCTAAGGTGGACCACTAGTGGGTGAGGCCTTGAAATTGGGGTCAACCTTGATGTATTTGTATATCCGTGCCGTCGATCTATTTTGCCAACTCATTTTAAAGCATGATCCAAAAAACGGGTAGATTTAAATCTTAGGTGGACCACTAGTGAATGACGCACTGAACCTAGGACCCACCTCGATGCATTTGTTGTATATCCTTGCTGTCCATCCTTTTTGCCAACTCATGGTCCAAAAAATGAGGCAAATCCAAATCTTTGGTGGACCACACAATAGGGATTGAATTCCCACAATTAAAACTTATATTATTATTATTATTATTATTATTATTATTATTATTTGTTAATATTATTTTTTTAAGCTGCGAACTTGTGTTTTCCTTGATCCATGCCCATGCAACCTTGTCAACAGTTTCAATGGTAAATAAACATTACAGTTGGTCATAATAGGTTTTTAACGGTGGGCATTCAATCCTACCGTGCGGTCCACTTGAGATTCGAATCTACTTCATTTTAGAGACCATGCCTTGAAATGATCATGAAAAACTGATGGGTGGCATGGATATATAATATAACACATAAATCAAGGTGGACCACATGCACAAAAATAATGCAAGTGCACGGTGGACATTCAATCCTATTGTGCGGTCCACTTGAGATCTGGATCTGCTTCCTTTTAGGGACTATGCCTTGAAATGATCAGGAAAAACTGATGGGTGGCATGGATATATAATATAACACATAAATCAAAGTGGGCCGCATGCACTAAAATAATGCAAGTGTACTAAGCGGCATACACTCTAGACTACCAATTGAATAAGGTACGTACGTGGCTGTAAAACAGCCACGCGGGGCGCAGATTAGCTACCTACAGGTTTGAGTAGCGACAGGTTTGAGTAGCGAGACACGCTACTGAAGTGACGTTACCAAGTTCCGTGGGCCCCACCATAATGTATGTTTTATATCCACACCTTCCATCCATTTGTAGAGATCATTTTAGAGCAATATCCAAAGAATGAGTTAAATCCAAAGCTCCAGTGGACCACAGCACAGAAAACTGTGGGGACGGTGACGCCCACCATTAAAAACTTTTAAAGGCCACGAAAGTTTTAGATCAAGCTGATATCTATGTTTTACCTTATTTCATGTCTTTTTTAACTTTTGAACGGGTTGGATTTCAAATAAAAATTATGGTGGGCCTTAGGATAGTTTCAACGGTGGGAATCACTCTCCCCACTGTTTTCTGTGGTGGGGTCCACTACAGATTTTTATCTTCCTCATTCTTTGTCTCATGCCCTAAAAGTATATCTCAAAATGGATGGACGGTGTGGATACAACACATACATCATAGTGGGGCCCACAGAACTTGGTGACGTAACTTTAGTAGCCGACTCGCTACTAACCTGTCAGTATCTAATCCGCGTCCGGCCATGCCCCCATTCATTTTTTTTGAGACTGCGACAGAGGGAGAGAGAAGTGAGAGGGAAAATTAAAAATAAAAAGAAAAAAATGAGAAGGAAAGAAAGAGAAAACGAGAGGGAAAAAGAAAGAGGGTGGAGACGGAGTTGCACCAGAGGGGAAAGAAGAAGAAGAAGAAGCAGGAGGAGGAGCTGCGGTGCGCCGCGAGGAGCTGCAGCAGCACCGTGATGAATCGCAGCAGCGCCGCGGAGAAGAATAAGAGGAAGAAGAAGAAGAAGAAGAAGAAGAAGAGGTTAGTTTTTTTTTTTCTTCTTTTTTGGTTTTTTCTTTTCTTTTCTTTTCCATTTTTTTTTGTTTTTTTTGTTTTTTCTGTTAGGGTTACTGCCCGTAACAACTGTTACGGGCTCGTAACGGCCGTTATGCCTTGTAACGGCTGTTACGGCCCCGTAACGGCCGTTTCGGTTCCGTTTTCTGCACCTCTCCGTTTCAGCCCCGTATCGCGTAACGGTAACCGCCGTTACCGTTACGTATCGGCCGTTACGGCCGAAACGTAACCGATTTGGGATACCTTGGTCCCACCTTGATGTGTACGAAGAATCTGCTCCGTCCAACCTGTTTTTCACATAATTTAAACGGTTGAGACCAAAATTGAAATATTTCCAGATATCAGGTGGGCCCCACTTCAAGGAATTTAGGGGCTGATCTGCTTGTTGAGCCACTTCCACAGGGTTCGAACGGCTAAAAATCGACGTGTACGGTTTATTTGAGGTCTTCCGGCCATATATGAAAATATGAGCTGAATGGATGGTGGGAACCCTGTGATCTTGCATTCTGTACCAATTTCAGGCCACTCGAGCTTCAGTTTCTCGATTTTCTCAGATTCCTGGCATGTAATTCCGTTGATCTTGGTCCCCTGGAGTCCGTCCCCTTGCTTTTGTGAAATCTGAGCATTAAATCTCGGTTTTTAACATCTTTTTCAGTTCACGCTGGCAAATGTACCTTGCATCACAAACACGATTAAAATAGGGCATTAAATGTCATCATGTTCATAAATCCGGTAATAACTGGGGTCTAATATGCAATATTTGACCCTCAACAATTCCCCAGACCTTTCCCTTGATCCATGGCCCCCTCCCGGCCCATCTTCCCAACCTTTACCTCCCATACATACCCTTCCCACACCTAGAGAGGAGAGAGAAGATATTCTGGACCATCAGATAATATTGACGTCAGACGGCGGATTTCAAAAGTTCCTGGTCAAGTGGAAGTCACGCTCAGCTTCAGACAGTACATGGCTCACTGAGAAGGAGCTTCAGAGACTTGATCCTGACATCTTGGAGCGGTTCAAGAGTTTTGTTTCGGCAGTGGCAAAATCTTCGCAGCCGAGGAGAGTTGATGGGGACATCTCGCGCACACGCATGCCCCCCTTATGCACATACGCAAGGAGGAGGGGCCCACCTTCAATCTGGATCGATGATGACATCCATGGATGGCCTCCTAGTTAGAGGACTGTGTTTTGGTTCCTTAGGGTGGACCCGATCATCATGTGGATCCCATCATTGGATCTCATGATCGTGGCCCACTACCCTAGGTGACCTAAGACTTTGAGTTTTGCTTATTACCGTTATTATGAACATCATGAACGGTTTAGATTGCATTGATTAGTTGTTATTTTTTTATTACTTCGTCTTTAAGTAATAGTATGCGCACATGGCGCGACTTTTGGGGTATAGGTTTTTGTTATAAATAAGCACCCCTGGTAGGTTGTTTTTCTTATTGATGATTGAATAAAAAAATCCTACGTTTTGCTTCTCTAAATTATCTGAGTTGTGAAATCTTAATTGGGTGCGAAACCTTTCCTTCTTCGAAGGGCTAGCTACCGTGGTGCGAAGCCGCACCCATCTCCTGTCGCCCCACCCCCTATCTTCCATAATCATCATTTCATACAGCCTTCACACTTCAAACCCACCCTCTTTTGGCAGTTGATCCATCTTCTTCAGCAAACTCGCAAAATCAGGCCCGCAGCGGGACTGAAACTTCGGCGGAGCACCGCTCACAGACCGATCATCAAATCGTCGCGAAACTTGGGGGTTTTGTGGTTCACCCCTGGCCGACCAGGGCCAAGTTGACCTTTTCTGATTAGTGGGCCCCACACACGTGCGGGACACCACCAGCGCATGTGCGTCAGGCGGGTTTGCTGTCCACACGTGCGGAAGCAGTTCCAGGTTCTCTATTTCCTCTCCTTCACTCCTCCCTCACCTGATTTTCCTAACCCTAACTTTAGATTATCCTAAATTCATCTTTCCATGCTCTTTTTTTAAAACCCTAGGGTTTCCCGAATTGAAATCCGTGAATCTCTTGGATTGGGGAATATTCCTATGCATGTGTGGATGAATCTATTACCCTTTGATCATTGTTTGGTCTATAATTTTTAATCGATCCAGTCCTAGCATGTGTAGGCTTGGACTCTTATAGATCCCCTATGTTGAATGCTTGACTTTATGTGGGATGTGGAGTTTTTGTGAGTGTTTCTAATTTAGTATAATCTTAAGGCTGAAATCTTGCACATCATATCTAATTTTCATATCCTGCATCAAAGAGAAATCCTAAATTAGAGAAAGAGAGACCCTTGGACATCCCCAACGGCCATCACCTACACACACACACTGATTCTCATCTCTCCTTCCTCCATACATCAGGGTCCACATTTGTGGACGGCTCTAGCATCCCCTATTCCAAGGGCTAGCATGTGGCTCTCAACCTCTCCATTATCTAGGATAAATTGGGGGATAAATTGGGGAAGGACCTTTTAGTTGAAGAAAAGGCATGAACAAATCGACGGATCGTCGACGGCACAATTTAGGTAAATTCCAACCGTATAATTTGAGTTTTTTTCTTTTCTAGAAATCTATGAATATCTCCTAACAAAATAAATAAATAAATATCTGAGAATATCTTAATGGAGATCCATAAGGTTATAAAATCGAAAATTGGGGTTTTGAAAACTTTTATTTTCCGCTATGTTTTGAAAATCCCAACACGAGGCACCTAAAGGGTGAGTCCTAGCTGATGGACAGCCTAGATCTCGCACCCCATGTGCCGCAATGACAAATGTAGGTGTGTACAAAGAGGCTGCCTTATGCACATGGGCACAATTGGCAAATGGCAAAATTTCATGTTTCTTGATTTGATTTGAAAAGCTAGTACTTCTCTCATGAGAGGGGTCTCAGGAAGCATTGGAACTTATTATTGGTATTAAAATATTGTTGGAAACAATCTGGGAGAACACAGTTTCAATTAGAGCAATCTATGGACAGTAACAACAATTGGTTCACAATAAGACTACAGAAAAAAATTTGAAAAAGTTTTTTA
Source organism: Magnolia officinalis (assembly GCA_021015155.1). NCBI lineage: Eukaryota > Viridiplantae > Streptophyta > Magnoliopsida > Magnoliales > Magnoliaceae > Magnolia > Magnolia officinalis. The sequence continues at coordinate 124,833,670 of JAJHSJ010000001.1, read as the reverse complement.
TTTTATTTCATTTTTATTTTTTTGCCTTGCATGACAATTAATTCTTTAAAATAAGAGTAATCTGTCAATGCTAGAACAGAGCCATGATCAGTGCAGGGTAATAATAGTACCTGCTGAAGAAATTCCAGCTTCCTTGAATGTGGAAATAAACTGTTCTAATGTCCCAAAGATTGACGGCATGCAAAAATGCATCAAAGCCCAAAGCTCAGAAAGGTTATTTTGGATAGGAGTTCCTGTCATCAATAACCGTCTCGGCATGAGAAAACGTTGCTCAAGTACATTGTATAAAACCTGCAAAGCATCAATCGCAAAGTAACTGCCACAGAAATTACATGAGCTAATTATTTTAAGTCCATGAATGCATCAAACGTATAAAAATATTAACTAATCTGAGTACACACACTGGAAGGATTTTTAAGCCGTTGAGCTTCATCAACTACTGCATAGTGCCACGGAATTTGACAAAGAAAATCTTGATCCAACAATGCTATGTCATAAGTTGTCAACAACACGTCAAATGGTAAAGCAGATTTTACCTGCAAGGACACCAGGAGGGGGGATAAGAAAGAAAGGAAAAGAAAAAAGGAAGGAGCTTCAATGAAAAGCTAGAGAGTGAAAGATTTGAATTTTGAGATGTCTTTGATGCACTATTGAACTATATTCAAATAACTATAGATTCAGTAAAATGGAAATGGCAAATTGCTAGTACTTCATTATGCTTATTAACTTGGGTACGAATTGAATTTTTTCGAGTTGGAGAGGAATGTAACTGCAATTTGAGGACCACTTCATTATGAATATCAAATAGAATATTGAAAAAAAAAAAAAAAAAAAGCATTTGGTTATTTCCTCTCTATTATCGAATGTAGACACAGCTTTGTATGGATTCTAAAATACTGCCAGTGGTAAACAATTAAGATTCTAAGCTCAGCAATGGGGGAAAAAAGATCAACTGAAGTGTTGCCGGCATGAAAAACTACAGTCCTATTCACATCCATGTTGGTTTAGTGATGAATAAGAGAACATTTTGATAATGAAAAGACAGACACATAAGGTTCCAGACTTACATCAGATGATGGCAATTGTTGCTTTATATGCTCATATATTGTCCTCCTTATATCGCGGCGGAGTCCCTTATCGCCAACATACCTAAGAACCCTCAAAGTTGGACAGAAGTTGGTGAATTCAGACATCCAACCATCTGTCACACTGAGTGGACATAATACCACTGCAAATATAGAAGCAGAGATAATAACACATTATTCATACTTCAGGAACAATATAAGAAATAAGTCCACCAGAAGTGTTTTCCGATAGATATCAAGTAAGATGTTTAGTGTCGACAGGATTTAACACATGTTCAGAGCCCATGATTCAGGCAATTCAGACCATTGACCTAATTGGCCCCATCAAGTATGAGACGCCACATTAACTTCGAGATTAGAAGATCCCAACCATTCGATAGTTAAGACTATTTTCTGCAAATGTAGAGCACTGTTGTATTTTCTGCTTCAATGTCTATCTATAGAAGGGTTAGGCTCTTCCAGTGTGGAACATTTTTGAGGCATCCCTGATGGTGGGCCTAGAGACTAATGTTTCAAGTCACTGAACCCACTTGTACAGAATCCTGTGGACTGAGATTCTTTGGATCCTTGGAAAACTCACTTAAGAAATGGATTTCTATTTCCAATTTCTAAATTGGAAATGGATTTCCAATTTAGTATGTCTGGGCACATGGATAAGGTTGTCCATGAAAATTGCTGCTTTGCATTTGGATGACACATCTTGGACAACCTTTTCCTTAAAATACACTGCAGGAGCATATAGAAGAGGTTAGTACTGACATGTTTACCAATATTGCATGAGTGTGCAGAACAAAAATCTGATAATAAGTGGATTCTAAAATGTGAACATGCTCTCTCCTTATATCTCGCTCATATAGTGTTGGATTGGATATGGTGGAGGTTGCAGTTAAGCATGTGGAGTAGAGAGCTTTTTTTTTTGGGGGGGGGGGTCTTGGAAAGTTCTTTCCAAGAAGCAGCATCTCAGCCTCCCTCGTTAGACAACACTAAATTCAATTTTCTTGGTAAAGCTTGTTGCTTTTCCAAGAATCATAACGCAGCCAAAGACAGTCTAGGTCATTTGGAAATGGAAATCCAGTTCTTAACTGAGTTTCCCGGGGATCAAAATGAGCCCTCCTCAAGTGAACAAGTAGAAGAAAAGAAGAAGTTTCTCGACTCACAGAATGGCCCAGGGGACATCTGGTGGACCTTCAAATAACTCAAGAAAGAGATGGCTTGCAGAGTCTTCCCGAGGCCCATCTGCCAAAAACTTATTCAGCTCAAAAATGTCTATGAAGAATATACCATCTATGGTACCTAGATACAGCACATAAACAGTTAATGTACCTGTTGATTATACGTACATGTACAATGATCCAAACTGTCAAAATTGTGGGCCTACCATATATCCAGCAGGGTCCCAAGATCACAGATGTTGGAAAATTCTAATCTCTAGTTAATAAACATTTGTTGAATCTAAACAGTTGAGTTCTATTCATTTTAACCATCCAGTTCACAGCAACCATCTTGGGTTATGACTTATGAGTCTTACAACCAATCAGCGATGGACCCTGTAGTCTGAACCATTTGGATCATAGTAGTATGGAAGCTTGTGTGCACCATACTCCGCCTTAGGACCAAACAATTCCCTTCTAGAAATTGAAAAGGACAGAAATAATAACAAGTGAACAACTCTGATACTCTGGCAGAGTGCCCTGTTTGGTTTTCCAATTACAAAGGTAAAATGGCTGTAAATGGGTAATGATTATTTACTATTGTAATTATGTGGTGACATCACTTACATTTGGCCGCGATGATGATTTTGCTACATTTTTTTTTTTTTGAAAGATGAGAATTTTATTAAAGCAAACAAAGGACTATAAAAGTGAAGATAGCAACCAAAAAAAAAAAAAAGCTGGAAACACTTGAAAAAAGACTATACAAGGAAAAGCACCTAAAAAACCCAAATCACCATAAAAATGGTAGTTTTATAATGTGAAAATGCAATGATTAAAATTTACTTTACCTACTTCATTTACAAGTGTATTTGACTCTCAATTTACAAGCCACAATTCCTGTTTATATAAACACCTAGAAATAATGATGATGGCTCATTTACTTTGCATTTCATAGGAAATTGGAAAACCAAATAGGCATTTAGAGATTACTTAGGAATTGCATATATGGCATAAAAGTAATTCAAATGAAAATATCCAAATTATGAGTACCACCTGAGATATTTCATTAACCAAAAGTTATGCTTATTCAATTATCTATCAGATTAGTGCAGATTTATTGGACGATTTAGAATGAAAACATCTGATGGTCTTATTTCAACAATCAAGAGTCTACTAAGGTTAGGATTGTTCAAACAATCTGCTTTTTGGACAGTAAATTAAAAGCTCTTGTAAACTATAAAGTGTTTACAGCCAGTAAAGGGTTTATGAGCAATTACAGGCATCCAAACAAGTTTGTTTTTCAATTCCCCCATGTAAATACATATAAATGGGTAATGACTAATTACCAATGTAATTCCTGCACTTTTTTCTATGCTGACAATGACCGTTTGTTTTGTTGACACAAAAGCCGAGGAGGGTACAAATTTCATGTGGGGCCCACTGTAATATATGTGGCTTATCCACGCCGTCCATCCATTTTGCAGGATGATTTTAGGGCATGAATTCAAAATTGAGGTAGATCCAAAGCTAAAGTGGACTATGCCACACGAAAGTGGGTTGAACGCCTACCGTTAAAAACCTTCTACAACCAAGATTTCGTATGGTGTGGGCCACTTGAGCTTTGGATCTGCCTCATTTTTGGGCTCATGCCCAAAAATGTTTAGGTAAAACGGATGGACGGCATGGATATGTCACACGCATCTCCGTGAACACCACAGATTCAAATCAACGTTTTATGGACCAAGTTTCAAGGTAGAAATAACCATAATGAACTATTTACAGCTATTTACTGATATTGACCAACGACTTTACAGGCATCCAAACAATTAATATGGTACGTGTACCATTTCTAAGTGGCTGCATATCGAGCGTCATCCACAGCCAGAGTATCAAATAACTCCCCTAATAACAAATATTTGAAAAGAAATATCGAACCCTAGATTAGGGAGCAGAGAAGCTGACCTCGTCTCCTGCAAGAACACCCGAAACGTATAAATATACGAATACGGAAACGAATGCATAGGTAATGCGTAGAAACGAAAGGGACGGTAACCTACCGAGGATGACGTTGACTCCGAGGGTGAATCTCCTAATAAGCCAAGAAACTCCTTCGACCTGGTGGGGTTTCAACGTAGCGGAGATACCCAAATCTGTACAGTTCAAATCTTCTTCCATTCGGCTGCGGTCATTCGAGATGATGAAGTGGGCCGCTGCTTTGAGCATCTGCTCGTAGTCCATTTTCTGAAGAAATTGGGGAAATTTGCGGTGTTTCAGTAGGTTTTAAACTGTTTTATACGGTTTCGTATACGGAAATGGCGCCGCAGGCGTATAAGGTGGTTTGGTGCCGTACATACGGTGTGAAGAGAGAGAGAGAGAGAGAGAGAGAGGAGGAGAGAGAGAGAGAGGCGGAGAGCGAAGGGAGGCGGAGAGGGAAAACAAGTTGTTTGAAAGCGGTAGCGCAGGCACAGACCGGAAGAGGGAAAACTCCAGTCGCGACACCTTCTTTAAAAATGTTTTCAACAAGCTTCTACGCTGATCTAAGTAATTATCATTATACGACGTTCCATTTAGATTTCCCTTTGTTTTTTTCCACACATACTCACACCCCACACACATGGGATTTCACCGCAATGGTTATTATAACCCATGACCTCGTGTGTTGAAACTTTTGTGAGTATTATCAATGACGATGGACATCTCTCCCAATTGCTTGCTTTGATGCGGCCCTGAGCCTAACATGGGGTCACACATCTGATGCATGGAGTAGATTTGACACAAAAATCATGATATGCCTCTATAAAAATAAGGGTTTCCCTTCTTTTCTTAATGAATAGGTCCAACTGGTTGGACCACAAGTCTAGTTATGGTACACCCTAGCATAATTTCCAACCAATTGAGTGTGCAAAATCCAACCCTTCTAACCGGTTTACACCAACTGGGAATCGTATAATGCAGAAGTTAGCTCTACCTGCTCATCAAGTGAGCCACACCGTATGAATTAATGCCCAACCATTGATAAAAGGAAAAATACTAGTATAGTGCACTCAAGGAGTGTTGTTGCTAGGTTTCCAAACGGTGGTGATGGTTGTGGTGGGGTAACCTATTGGACGGGTAGGATATGATAGGGTATCCTATTGGACAAGTAGGATATCGTACACACATCAAAGGTTGGAAGTTATTAGCTAATTTGTCACGTCCCAAACTCGGAAACCAGGCTCACAAAATTTTCGATCGTCGAATCCGGCACTGACAGCCTCCATAGTACCCTATTCTCGGCTTCCGGCACCTATACACCAGGTTCCAATCTTGGGATCATACAAGGAGGATTTCATACATGATTTGATTCATAATGAGCATAACCCATGAACAATAACCACAAGAACACTATCACAAAATCCACTATGATTAAAAACTTTGAGTACAATGTGTATGAAAGAGAAATACAAGATAATGAAAATAACAGAAACTCCAAAAGCGCAACTGCACGTCCCAACTGCGGTGAGGCTAAGACTGCGTTCTAGCGTCACCTGCACGCATTTATCATGCATAAGCTTATAGAAAGCTTAAAGGGTGGTGTACGTGTGTGAGCAGTATACGCGTGCTCAAATTGTAATATCAGAATAAATGGAAATGCTGGTAAATCCACGAACCATATAATATCAGAGTAAGTAGAAGTACTGACAAGTCCATAAAAATATCATCAACCTCATCCAAGATATACGATAAAAAAAAAATATAGCAAGCCGATGTCATATACTGAGAAAGTAATGTAAATCAGCTATGTAATGCGGAAATATAATGAACCAAATATCAGATATCGAGGATGCAATACAATATGCAATTCGAAAGAGCTACAGATACCATCAACCTCATCTAGGTCATATAAATGCAGAAATATAGCAACCCAAAATGTCATATGTCGAGGATGTCATGCAATATGCAATATGTGGTGTGAATAAAATGACCAAGCTGCAGTGTGAAGTCGGGATGATAGTACGTGGTATCGCAAGCTATGGGGCCTACCACAAAGAACTTCTATCCAAACTAGTCTCATACCTGAATTTGGATAGATAAACTCAACATGGTAAGCTTCTGATCTCAGGTTAATCGCGCACCCCAACCGAAATCCTGGTCATTGCAAAAGTACACATAACAATTAGTTGCGCACTACTAGCCCAAGTGGATAGTGAATGAATGAATGAATATAATGCCTAGTATGCAACTCGTGCTCCACAAATCGGTATTGTACATCTCTGGGATCATCACCGGGGTCTAGTACACTATACATGCAAATCGACGCCCACTAACGCGCAACCATACAAGTGGAAGAGACCCCACTATCCGCCTGACCAGTAGTCAGCCAATATCTACCCGGCACGTCGATAGCGGACCCATTCACGAGCTGGTCAATCTCAGCCTAGCTATGCCCCCTACTCTCGCGTGGGTAGGGCCACACCCCCTCCCTCCCGACCACGACACAGTGGGAGACGCGGCCTCCTGATATTCAGCACTCGGGCGCTCATGTATTCACTCGGTCTCAACGTTGGGGCATCTCCTGGCCTCGGAGGTTTAGGGACTTTCACCCACGGACATCCAAAGTGTCCAGATGCTCGAACCAAATATTTTCGGTGTCCCATCTAGTCATCAACGGCATGCCTGTGGAGGTCACAACCCTGATGTCGCTAGGGCGTATAGTAATCAGGATCACACAATACAATTATACAAGATGCATGAGTCATGTAGTCCAATCATGCATCAATCATGCGCATACTGTGTGCTCATGTGGGATAACTTCACCTATCAGGAAGTCCCATAAATCATCTATAGTATGACGTATGCAATGATCAATCACATCTCACAATAAACATGCAGATGATGCGTATGGGCATGTATCATGATGTTATGTTGTCACATACTCATAATCGAATCAATAACTGACATCAACAATCGGCCTCGACAATGTGGACATTTAACCAACATTGCCCCCAAGGAATTACCCTCATAGATCCTAACATATAGTGGACCCATGGCCTCACACAAGAGCCTAATATACTACACCATGGGTCTCACTTAAGAGCCTAATATACACATCACAATGGGCTTCATCGCTTGGCCCTCAAATGCACCACAATGGGCCTCATCACATAGGCTTCATATACATCACATTGGGCCTTAAACACGGGTTGAATACACATCAAAATGGGCCTCAAATACGGGTCGCATATTCATCACATCGGGCCTCAAACACGGGCCTAACGCACATCATAATGGACCTCAAATACGGGTCGCATATACCCCACATTGGGCCTCGTCAATCGGCCTCAACAATCGGAATCGGCCTCGATAATCGGAATCGGTCTCAACAATCGGCCTCGATAATTGGAATCGGCCACGACAATCGGAATCGGTAATCGGCCATGAAAATTGGAATCGGTAATCGGCCATGAAAATCGAAATCGGTAATTGGCCACGATAATCGAAATCGACAATCGGCCGTGAAAATCGAAATCGGCAATCGGCCATGGCAATCATAATCGACAATTGGCCATGAAAATTGAAATCGGCAATCGGCCACAACAATCAGAATCGGCAATCGGCCATGAAAATCGGTCTCGATCGATAATCGACCTCGATAAGAATGGGTCTAACAAGGCTTAAGGGAAGGTCAAAATGTGGACTTTCAACCATCATTGCCCATCAATGTGGACATTTAACTAACATTGATCGGATGACACTTATAAGGCCAATCAGATATGGGCCCACGACCTAGCACAAGGGTCCAATATACATCATCATGGGCCTCAATTACATCAAACGGGCCGTATCAAGCGAGTCGATCAAATGGGCCGACTCAAATGGGCCAAGTCAATTGGGCCGATCAAATGAGCCGATACAAATGAGCCGAGTCAATGGGCCGACTCAAATGGGTCAAGTCAATTGGGTCGATCAAATGAGCCGATACAAATGAGCCGAGTCAATGGGCCGACTCAAATGGGCCAAGTCAATTGGGTCGATCAAATGAGCCGATACAAATGAGTCGAGTCAATGGGCCGACTCAAATGGGCCAAGTCAAATAGGTCGATCAAATGAGCCGAATCAAATACACCATGCATCCATTGCTAGGGATCAAAAGAATGAATCATATTCAAAGGATCATCTGGACCATACCACAAATGACAGTGGTGGTAATGATTTCCACAGTTGAATTTCTAGTGAGCCCACCATAGTATTTATTTTCCATCCATACTGTTCATAAGGTCACTAGGATCTGAACAGGGAAGGAAAACCATTATGGTATTGAATCAAACTTCTGTAACCCAAAAGGATTTCAAGGGTGGGCGTTCAACACCACTGTTTTCTGTAGGGTGGTCCACTTGATATTAGATCTGCCTTATTTTTAGTCTTAAGCCTTAAAATGAGCTTTCAAAATGGTTGGACGGTTTGGATGCAACACATGCATCATGGTGGGTCCCATAGGGATGGACGGTATAGATAAAGCAGGTGGGACCCACAGACTTGGTGACGCCACTACGGCAGCTATGTAGTGAGGTACACTAGCCATCCCACCTCCCTATGCGTGAGGAGGTGTGGTATACAATGCATACATCAGTGGGTCCCACGTGGGGCCCACCATAATGTTTATCTTTCATCCAACATGTTGATAAGGTCACACAGACCCTTATGGAGAGGAAAAAACAAATTTCAAAATGATCCAAAACTTCTGTGACAACCCCAAAGGGTTTCAATGACGGACGTGCACTCCCACTGTTCCCTGCCGTGTGCGCCACCTGAGTCCCACATACAGCTGATTTTTGGGACGGCCCACATGTGGAAGGGGCGCCAACCAAACGCACGGTGTGATGTTCAACACACATCACAGTGGGGCCCACGCCTGGGACCGTGGGTCCCTGCCTTTCACGCCGTAGCAGCGTAGGGCGCTGCCTGCGCGTCCTCAGGCAACAGCAACATCCTGCTGCAAGGTGTGTTTTATATATTTTTTTTTTTTGAAGATTTTAATAGGTGGCGCACACATCAAAGGAATCCAGTCCGTCGACTGGGTTCCTTGGCTCGTGATGGGTCTAACAAGCCCAATATTAGGTATGTTTCTGTGTGTAGAAAGGTCAAAGTAGATTTTAATGGTGAAATCTATTGTTTTCTACACTATGGCCCGCCAAATAATCAGTTTGGCTTCGTTTTTCGGCTCAATGCCTAAAATGAGCTGAGAAATGAAATGGACGACGTGGATTTGATCTGTACATCAAGGTGGGGCCTACATGAGTAATCCACCCAAAAGCTTAAATATAATATATATTTTATTTTATTTTTATTTTTTTTGTTAGTTGTTAGTACACACCCATGCCAGTACACGTGCTCCGTGTTAGCCGCACCATGTCCAACGTCCAGGGACGCTAGACGGCATGGATATAACACAAGCATCATGGTGGGTCCCACATGTACGTGGCCCACGTTTCATCAACGTGGCCCACCTGATGGGTCTGACATTTGTGTTTTCTCACCATCCAGGCCCACTGGATGGCCTGGATAAAACAGATGGACGGCGTCAATAAAATACATCCATCATGGTGGGTCCACGATCAGTGTGGATCTGGTGGGCCACGCTCGTTACAAGAGAGAGAGAGAGAGAGAGAGAGAGAGAGAGAGAGGGATCGGTGAGAAGGGGAGGGATCCCGCCACTTTGGGCCCTCCCTAAAGGGCCAACATATGTGGGCCCTCAAATAACAAAATTGACGGTTAAATCACCCACCTATTGGCCTCCTTCTTACTCTCTTAGCCTCCTTAGCTCCTATGCTTAACTTTTGACGGCGGTTGATAGAGTTTTGATGGTGGGGATAAAAGATGAGAGGGTGAGCCACACTTGTTGTTTTTGGGAGAGTTTGGGGAGGCTTGGACGTAGGATGCTTTGTTGCTTGGGAGTGAAGAGAGGGAATGAGAGAGAGAGAGAGAGAGAGAGAGGAGGAGAGAGAGCTTATGGGTGAAAAGGGATGGGATGAGGTGTGATGGGTGATGGGTGGAGTGATGGGGTTGTAAGAAAGGGATGGTTGGAGAGAGAGAAAGAGAGAAAGAGAGAGAGAGAGAGTCGACTTTGGGAATGGGAAGGGATGGGTTGTTGTACTTGGGGTATGGAGTGTACTTGACTTGTACTTGACATTGATTGATGTGACATGTTGTAGAAATTTCCTCGAAATTCGCAACACGCGGCTTTTTCCTCAAAATGAACGTGGGCCCACATCTTCTAGCATGGGTATCGGATCGGTGCGCGAGTCGCGGCGTTGGAACCGCAGCGACGGCGCGGTCGCTAAGATATAAGTTTCGGGTCAAGTTGACTTCGGTATGCAGGTCTTGGCTTAGGATCACGTGCAAACATTGGATACAGGTCGAGGGTCGCCAAAATTTGACCGGAAGGACCGCGGAAGCCTAAGGAATGGTACGGTCTATGTTACGGGTCTTACATAATTGGACCATACATTACAGTTTAACTTATCTTTGGGACTGGTTAGGGAATAGACACCCCTTTAAATTTTTATGGACCACCGTGATGTGTAGGCAGGATCCACTATGACCATTACATGTGCAATCTTACTTTATGTGCATGGATAAAACATTAAATTGACCCGTGATTTAAGTAAGCCATGCCAAAGGGAAATGCTAGGAGAGAGACATCCGCCCTTAATTTTTATAGGGCTCACTTTAATGATTATATTAAATTCACTCCAATTGCCACACCAAAATTTAGGCATGAGCTCAAAACCATGCTTATACCTTAATCAAGTGAACCACAGTGTAGGAAATAGTTTGGAGGGTGGGTCTTGCCCTCTACCCTATTTTCAATTACACTGATGAGTTGACTCTTGGGTAGAGTTGTACATGAGTTAAACCGAGCTTGGCTCAGCTCGACCAACAAGCTACCCCGACTTGAACTCAGCTCTCAACTTGATCTTCAAGCCTGATTGGCTAGCTCGGCTTGGCTCAACCATCGGCTCAACTAGCAGCTCGAGCCAAGTTTGAACTCGATCTTTCTAGTCAAGTTCGAGTTTAAGCTTACACGTTGAGTTGAGTTGAGTTGAGTTGAGTTTAAGTTTTAGGGTTTTATATATATATATATATATATATATATATATATATATATATATATATATATATATATATAGGGAAAAGGTACAGTGCGCTCGAGCTGATTTAATGTCCCATGAGGTCAAGTTGTGTGGGCCCCACGTGATACGTTTCGAACATCAACACCGTGCATTTGATGCGTCCCCTTTAAATTATGGGATATCCCAAAAATCAGCTGTATATGGAACTCAGGTGGGCCATAACATCTAAAATCATGTGAAGACATGCCAAAAACATATAAAAGCACTTGGTGGGGCCCACTTGAGTTTTGAATGTGTCTGAAACTTGGTCCAAATCCTCATCCAAGTGGGACACACATAATGGATGGGTTGGATTTGCAAACCACATCTCGGTGGGCCTAAAAAATGATTATGAATGTTTTAATGGTGCACGACCCCTCTCAACTTCTGTTTGTGGTGTGGCCCACACAAGTCACGTATTGACTTGATTTTTGAGACCTAAACCCACGAAGGAATGGTGCATCTGACTGATGGGGTAGATGATCGAAACGCATCACGGTGGGGCCCACACAGCTTGACGTCATGGGACGTTAAAATCAGCTCGAGCGCATTGAACCTTTTACCATATATATATAATATATATATATATATATATATATATATATATATATATTATATACTTTATTTGAATATATAAATATTTACAAAATAATTATATTTGAATTGTAGGAGTTTTAGTTGTAGTTTGATTTTGATTCTCTCCCATTGCGTAGTATTCCTATTTAAAGGGTTGTTAACTTTTTTATTTCATTCATCAATTAATTTCAAATTTTATAGAATTTATTTTTTATTTTCTTGTTCATTTCCTCTTGTTCTTTTCTTCATGGATTCGAGAAGTCTCTGTGAGGAATCCAGAGAAGTTCCATGGATTTGGAAGAGTTATTCCCTTGAGGAAGATGGTGCTCAACCTCACGTCCTTCCCTTCGTTGATGGGAATCATAAACATCGTGGTGGGCCCATGCAGTCTGCATCCCCTATTTTTTTTTGTGGAATGTGAACATCGTAGTTGATGTAGAGTGGGTCACGGACAGTTTCATGGCCAAGATGGATTAGAAAAGGCCCGGTCGACAACAAAAGTGATCCGGACCATCGGACCTTAAATCGGGCGTATCTCACAATCTGGAATGAGTTACCTGACGTAAAATATATGATTTTGTGGTAGAACGAGCTACTTTAACCAACCAACCTGCTATGCCGGGTTGCACAACCCGAAATTGCGAAAAACCTCTAGATCGACGGTTGTTTCCCTATTTTAATTTCATTTTTACTATAAATAGTAAGTTTTAGTTTGATTATAACTCTTCATCCGTCGGGCTTTAGGAGTTGCACCCAATGTGAAAAGAGCTTAGAATAATTAGGAGAACGGTTTGGTGAAGCCAAATAGGACACTTACTATTTTTGGTTGAAACACTTGCGCACTAGTAGACATCACGACCGTTTATAAATAGTAAGTTTACTATTTATAGTAAGTCGCGAATTCTAGGAGTTTTAGTTGTAGTTTGATTCTGATTTCTTTCCCATTGCTTGGTATCCATATTTAAATGGTTATGAACTTGTTTTTATTATTTATTTAATCAATTTTAAATTTATTAGAATTTATTTTTATTTTCTGCTTTCTTTCCTCGTGGATTGGAGAAGTCTCTGTGAGGAGTCCAGAGAAGTTCCGTGGATTCGGAATAGTTATCCTCTTAAGGAAGACCGTGCTCGACCTCATTTCCTCCCCTGCGTCAGCAGTGGACCCACAGAGCTTTGGGTCACGGGGAACCGTGTAACCCCTTCAGTTAATCTTGACTTACCGTTTTTAAGTCTTGATTACTGATCTCTGAGTCTAAATGGATGGCCGAGGGGACTGTGTACATAAAGCCTAGTACATGGACTTGTTCTCGCTGTACCTGCATGAATTTGGACGGTTGACTGTTGTAGCTGGGCCACACCTGATGGACCGTATGAAGATTCCAACTGTCCAATAGCGAGGTCACGTCCATATAGAGGCGGGAACCTAACCAGGCCGGCATTCTCTGGGCGCGCGACAACTGAAAACTACCTCACTGAGAAAATAGCATTCAGTGACGTTGAATGTATGAGCGAAGGGAGAGAGACAAGGAATAGGGTGTGGGTGGCTACACAGATATGTCGCGACTCACTCCTCAATCGATGTTAAAATGTCCTTTTCAATCTTAAGGCCGATAGTAGAGACCACTTTATCATGCAAGGTACGTCATTCCATTTGAACATCCCCACTCATCAGTTAAGACAAACGAATGTTTGTTTCTTGATTTCACCAGTGTAGCCCACCTGATGAATAGACCATCATGGGATCGAGGTTGGCTAAAAAAGGGAAATTCAAAAAAAAAAAAAAAAAGTTTCCGTCTCAGGTGATCTTTCTGATGCGGCTGTAAACGTACAGTCTTTGCTAGTTATAATAATAACTAAGGGTGTAACTCTGGTGGATTGGGGTTGAGGGTAATCTAGAGCCAGACTTGACCCACAACCTCACGCATCCAAATTTCAAGTTGAGGTGATCAACCCAAACCAAACTCAAATGTTTTATATGAAGGGCTATATAATGTGTTGAAAAATATTGATTTTAAATATATTTTAATAATAAAAATAATATATATTTGAAAAAAAAAACACCGTTTTGTGGGTTTTATGAATAGTCCCACATGGGAAAGGGAAGAGAAAAATCTGTGGTTTAAATGATAATAGTGGAGGGCGATCGCACTCGGGCTCGGGCACGGGCTCGGTGCGAGGGCGTGGGCATGTGAGGCAGTGTGGCTGTAGAGGTGCTAGTGGCGCACTTCGCATGTGCGCATCGTGTCTTAGAGGGTCGCTCCCTTCGTGAACCGGAGCGAGATGTGTGCGACTAAGTGGCTAAGGCGGATGGCTGGATGAAGGGAAACTAGATGACTAAATGAGAGTCCTCCAGTATATATAGAGAGAGCTGGAAAATAGAGTTGTTGCAGCAGATCTGTAACAGCTGTGCCATCAGTGCAGGTTCCAGCTGTAACTGCTGCATGGCTAACCCAACAGCCAGAAAACGGCTAGCTGCTGTCTCACAACAGTCAGCATGCAACAGCTTAATGGCCTATGCATAACAGTCAGAAAACGGCCATAAAACGGCTAGTTTTCTCCAACAGCTAGAAAACGGTCATGAGATTTATTTCCCTGGATCATAACCCCCGGCCACCATAGCCTATAAAAGGAGGGTCTGGATGGGTTTCCAAACCATCTCAAAACCCACTCCAGCAGGCCCATACAACTGAGACAGCCCACTACTTCTCTCCTATACTCTAGTAGTTCCAGCAAGACAGTAAGGATTAAACATTTACTAGAAGAACAGACCAACGGTGTGGTCTAGAACGGTTCAACTGAACCAGTGGCTGAAGTACTGACTAGTGCAGTGATCTAAATCACAAGAAAATTCTTCTTTTTCTTTCTCTTTTTGGGATTTTTCTATATTGTAATTCTGCCAGATAGTGTGTATAAGAGTTCCATTTGGTGGGCCTTCGTGTTTGCTGAACGCAGACCCACACCAGGCTTGTCGTATCCTAGGAGCAATTTGCCTGTAACCTATCAGCATACTCAATTCATTTAAGTAGGGGCAAATAACGCTTTAAGGACAACGTTTCAGACGTGCTTCAGCCTGTCCTTAGTTTTGATCATCATAATTTTTCTGTTTCCATATTTTACAGAAATACTTTATTCTGTATAATTTTCAACAATCTTAAAGCGTTATTTGATGGAAGCCGACAGTATTTCATCCATCAAGCTGATGAATCAGGACTTGATACGTCTTGATCGGTTTGATGGAACCAATTTTACAAGATGACAAGACAAGCTGAAATTTCTCCTGACAGCGCTAAAGATCTACTACATTTTAGATCCTAATTTGCAAGTGCTACCTGAAGCAACCAACAACGACGCACCTGAACAGGTGGTAGCCCGCACCAAACGAGCCGAAGATGAACGCTTGTGTCGAGGACACATTCTGAACGCTCTCTCTGACCGTCTGTACGATCTGTACCAACAGACGTCATCAACAAAGGAAATCTGGGCCGCTCTGGAGTTCAAATACAAGGCTGAAGAAGAAGGTACCAACAAGTTTCTCATCGCCAGGTATTTTGACTTCAACATGGTAGATAACAAACCGCTACTGTCCCAAATCCAAGAACTGCAGCTAATAGTAAACAAAATCAAAGCTATAAAGATTGATCTTCCTGAATCATTCCAAGTCGGGGCTATAATCGCCAAATTGTCACCGATGTGGAAAGACTATAAAAAGAAGTTGCCGTATAAAACTGAGGACTACACACTGGAACAAATCAAGAAACACCTCAGAATTGAGGAAGAGTCCCGTAACAGCAACAGAAAGAATGATAACGGGAATACCTCGTCCAAAGTACATGCAGTAGAGAACTCTAATAACAAACATCCCGAGAAAGATAATTCCTTGAAACCCAATAAAGGGAAATTAAAGAAAAACGCCCAAAAGAAGAACGGAAAGTTCAAAGGCCCATGCCATGTCTGTGGAAAAACTGGGCACTATACTCAAGTATGCCGATATCGCAAATTTAAAAAGAGGCAAGTGCAGTAGAAAAAGGCGATATTGTGGCCATGATCACTGAGGTGAATACTATCCAAGGCAAAGTTCCAAGATGGTGGTGTATGATACTGCTGTCAGTACATGAGGAATGTGCTACGCAAATAAGCCTTCAAACTATGAGGAATTGACCGATGGTCAAGAAGTCCAAATGGGTAATGAGTCCGATCGACCTCGTTGGGAAAGGAACTGATGTCTGACTAATCTACCTCGAAGAAGGAGTACTCATGTACTGCACGTCCCATGACTCGACTTCTTGGGGATCTTCTCTGAGAAAGCCAGGTATAAGGGTGGTGTACGAGTCAGGTAAACTAATTCTGTCTAAGAATGAGAATTTTGTCGGAAAGGGATATGCTTGTAATGGGATGGTCAAGTTTTCTCTGAATGAAAGTAGCACTTCCACGTATATAGTTGAATCCGCTGGACTGTGGCATGATAGACTAGCCCATATAGGGTATAGTACTTTGAAGTTCATGGCTAAGAATGGTTTAATCTCATACACAGATAATGAAACCGATAAATGTGAAGTGTGCATACGATCAAAAATGTCAAAGAAACCTTTTCCAAGTGTTGAAAGATCGTCTCAAGTATTGGATCTTGTGCACAGTAATATCTGTGAGTTAAACGACATTCTTACTCGTGGAGATAAACGGTACTTCATAACCTTTATAGATGATTGCTCTAGATATGTGTGTGTACCTATTAAAGAGCAAAGATGAAGCATTGAACATGTTTAAGATATATAAAGCAGAAGTAGAGAATCAACTAAATAAGAAAAAAATTCTCCGTAGCGATAGAGGAGGAGAATACTTCTCCAGTGAATTCGATAACTTCTGTGAAGAACATGGACTGGTACATCAATGTACAATGCCTTACACACCTCAACAAAATGGAATAGCTGAAAGGAAGAATAGAACATTAGTAGAAATGGTCAACTCAATGTTGATAAGAGCAAAGTTGTCACTAAGTCTATGGGGTGAGGCACTGCTTGCAGCGTGTCATATTCTAAATAGAATAACGTTTAAAAAGTATAAAATATCTCCATATGAAACATAGAGAGGTAGAAAACCTAACCTAGGATATCTAAAAGTGTGGAGGTGTGTTGCATACTGCAGAACCCCTGATCCAAAAAGAACTAAGTTAGGACCAAGAGTTATTAAGTGCGTCTTCGTAGGGTATGCACAAAATAGTAAAGCTTATAGACTTCTAGACGTGGAGTCTAATACAATAATAGAACCAAGAGAAGTTGAGTTCTTTGAGAACTCACCATCCTTGGAGTCAAAGGATAATAAAATCCAAACTCCTAATAGAGAACCAGATAGCACAGCTCCACAGATAGTGGAAGCTCCTATTGAACCTCGTAGGAGTCAAAGAACAAGAATAGAGAAGAGTCTAGGAGATGACTACATAGACTCACAACGCATCATTTTTCATCTTGTAGAAGCAGATAGAGAAAATGTTATAAGACAAATACCTATAGTGATGAGTATAGAAGATGATCCTAAATCATATAAAGAGGTTATATCCTCTAGAGATGCAACTTTCTGGAAAGAAGCTATAAATGATGAAATGGAATCCATACTGTCAAATCAAACATGGGAACTAGTAAACTTACCTCCAGGTTCTAAACCCATATGTTGTAAGTGGGTATTTAGGAAGAAATATCATACTAATGGGACTATCCAAACCTTTAAAGCTCAACTAGTAGCTAAGGATTTTAGACAAAAAGAAGGGATAGATTATTTTGACACATACTCTCCTGTAGCTAGGATAACATCCATTAGGATATTATTTGCGCTAGCTTCCATACATCATCTTCACATCCACCAAATGGATGTAAAGACCGCTTTCCTGAATGGTGACCTCAATGAAGAGGTATACATGGAACAACCTGAAGGTTTCGTTCTACCAGGAAATGAAAACAAAGTATATAGATTAGTCAAATCTTTGTATGGATTAAAACAAGCACCAAAACAATGGCATGAGAAGTTTAATTCTAAAATACTATCTCATGGTTTCATGCATAATGTAGCTGACAAATGCATATATTCTAAAGTATATGGTAATTATATCGTTATTATTTGTCTGTATGTTGATGACATGTTAATAATAAGTAATAAAATAGAAGGTGTAACTGAAACAAAGAGGTTTCTATCTTCCGTATTTAAAATGAAGGATCTTGGACAAGTTGATACCATCTTAGGTATCAAAGTTAAAAAACATTGTGGGGGTTATGCTTTGTGTCAATCTCATTATATTGAGAAGATACTAAACAAGTTTAACCATCTAAATATAAAAGAAGCAAAGACCCCATTTGATCCAAGTATCAAGCTAAAAGAAAATACTGGAAGAACCGTTGCACAATTAGAATATGCGAGTGCTATAGGGAGTCTTATGTATGCTATGCAATGCACTAAATCAAATATCGCATATGCTGTGAGTAAACTTAATAGGTTTACTAGTAACCCCAGTACTGAACACTGGAATGCAATCAGTAAAGTCCTTAGTTACTTAAAAGCAACCAAAGACTTATGACTATTTTATTCAGAATTTCCTACCGTATTGGAAGGATATACCGATGCGAGCTGGATATCGAGTGCAGGAGACAACAAGTCTACCATAGGGTGGATATTCACCCTAGGAGGTGCAGTTGTATCTTGGGGATCGAAGAAACAGACTTGCATAACGCACTCGACTATGGAGTCTAAATTCATAGCCCTGACTGCAACAGACAAAGAGGCCGAGTGGCTAAGGAATCTTCTATTAGAAATCCTTTTCCTTGTAAAGCCTATATCGGCTGTATCACTACATTGTGATAGTGAAGCCACATTAGCTAGAGCTTATAGCGGCACTTATAATGGTAAATCTAGACATATAAGTTTTCGACATGATTATGTCAGATAATTGATTCGAGATGGAATCATTGCTATTTTCTATGTGAAATCAAGCAATAACCTGGCAGATCCTTTCACTAAACCTCTACCGAGAGAGGTAGTAAAGGCTACATCTAGAGGGATAGGGTTGAAACTCTTCAACCAAAGTTTCACCAGTGATGGTAACCCAACCTGAAGTTAGAAAATCTTGAAATTTGGGTTTAATGGGTAAAAACAAGTCACTGATATGAGGAAAGTTTTTCAGCACTAAATTATAAAACCTCATCCATAATAGATAAGTGTTGAGCATTACGAAAGAGGGTTGAGTCTGAGAACTCTTAATGAAATCTAGTCTATAGGACAAGTGTCTTATAGTAACGGAGACACTGGAAGGATTTCACCTATATGAACGTAGAGATGGTGCCGTCTCTCATGAGAGTTAGGAGCTTTCTCTCGGGATCGTTCACGAATTAGGAAAAGCACATGGTCATTAAATGTGCTGAGAAAGATTGTGGGAACTCTAACAAACACATAGCGAATATGTGTGTGGTTTCTCTGACTTTGTTATCTAGGAATAACTGGTTCAACGCTACGGCTACCAATCATTTCGACAGAGTTTTGAGATACTTACATTAAGGGATGATTAAAATCGAAGGATATCTTTTTTTATGCATATAAGCTGATTATTCTGGCAGAATTGTTTAACCGAGAAAAATAGATTTTTAAAAAATCAAGTGGGGGATTGTTGAAAAATATTGATTTTAAATATATTTTAATAATAAAAATAATATATATAATATATTATTTTGTTTGAAAAAAATACCGTTTTGTGGGTTTTATAAATAGTCCCACATGGGAAAGGGAAGACAAAATCTGTGGTTTAAATGATAATAGTGGAGTATTATAATATTAAAATCGAAAGATAATAGCACTGGAACACCCGCGCGCGCGCTCGGGTTCGGGCTCGGGCACGGGCTTTGCACTTCGCACGTGCGTATCGTGTCACAGAGGGTCGCTCCCTTCGCGAACCGGAGCGAGACGTGTGCGACTAAGTGGCTAAGGCGGATGGTTGGATGAAGGGAAACTAGAGGACTAAATGAGAGTCCTCCAGTATATATAGAGAGCTGGAAAATAGAGTTGTTGTAGTAGATCTGTAACAGCTGTGCCATTAGTGTAGGGTCCAGCTGTAACTGCTGCATGACTAACCCAACAGCCAGAAAATGGCTAGCTGCTGTCTCACAACAGTCAGCATGCAGCAGCTTAATAGCCCATGCATAACAGTCAGAAAACGGCCATAAAATGACAAGTTTTCTCCAACAGCTAGAAAACGGTCATGGGATTTATTTCCCTGGACCATAACCCCCAGCCACCATAGCCTATAAAAAGGAGGGCCTAGATGGGTTTCCAAACCATCTCAAAACCTACTCCAGTAGACCGATACGAACTGAGACAGTCTACGACTTCTCTCCTATACTCCAGTAGTTCCAGCAAGACAGTAAGGGTGTGTTTGGACGGGCGTTGGATGTGGTATTACACCGACTTACGGGGGTTATCCCATGACTGCTCATCCCACCAGCTGTTTGGGCAGAGTTCGTACGGGCGATCAAGCGCTACATCGTAATCTCTGCGTGGGATTTCATCTCGATCCGGCGAATCACCCCATCTCTTCTCTCCATCCCACCAAATCCCATGGGATTCGCGATGGGATTGAAGGCGGTCGTCAGACGGCGGGCTCAGGCGTTTTGGTCGGCTGATGGAAGCGACCAGGCACTGCGGCCTGGATGATGGTGCATGTATAAAGATGGTGCCTGGCAATAGATTTTGGGCAGAAGATCGCAATGGGTTTGGTTCTGCAAAATCCATCCTTAAGATACTGAGGTGGGTAATCGCCGGTCTTCTTCAACAGCCTCCTCTTACAGCCATTGTTGTGTTTTTCCTTTCACTGTTTCGCCGATCCCGGAGGTGAAGCTTCGTTCGACCAAACATTCGCCTTCGATCCCCTGCTTTCAGTCAGGTAGGTACCCGATCCCGAGTAGAGAAAAATCCCTACTTTTCAGGCCCACTGTTCTCAGTTTAGGGGCTCTTTCGCCGAGTGGCTGAAGAGGTATTTGCTGGGATGGGATGATTTTTGACCCATGTAGGGGATTTAGAAGGTTGGAG
This sequence comes from Magnolia officinalis, assembly GCA_021015155.1. Taxonomy (NCBI): domain Eukaryota; kingdom Viridiplantae; phylum Streptophyta; class Magnoliopsida; order Magnoliales; family Magnoliaceae; genus Magnolia; species Magnolia officinalis. The sequence goes on along the minus strand of JAJHSJ010000001.1, from coordinate 124,812,643 downwards.
GGGATCAAACAGTCGAGAATCCGTCCGCTACTTTCGTCATCCCACCACATCCCTTTGCCATTTAGCGGCACCCCACCATTTGACATGAAAACGTAATTAGTTGTTCCCCTGCTTTTTAAATGACCATTGAAAGGGTTATCCTGTGATTATTTTGCACATGCATTCGTTCTGACTATGCCTATTGGGAGATTTGGGATATCGGTATTGGAGAGTGACGGTGCATGGACGGTGGATATCAGATCTGATCGTGCTTTCATATGACTGAAAAAAGAAATGCACATGATTGTGTGGATTGCGGTTGTTGTTGTTTTTGTCGTAGATACATCTAGGTTGGGGAGATGAAGTTTTTATTACTGGAGGTTGTGTGGATTGGTTGAGTAAATCACAATAACCGATTTATCATTTGGATTTCATAAACCATTTTTCACGCCTGTCAAAATCGATCTCACTGCCCATAACTAACAAGTTTCCTAAACCCACACGACTATGGAGCCTTGTCCATCCACATGCAAGCACGCATGGTAACATCAGATTCATGCGTGCTTGCTAAGCTTTGCATCAGGTTCGTCCACCGAGGCAGGTGTAAATAAGAAATTCATCTCACTTCTCTTGCTTCAATATCAGATACAGACAATTATATCTACATATATCTTATTGTATCCGCTATCTTCGTTTCTCTATGCGATCTCCTGGATTGATTGAGTGTTATTTGTTTCTGTAGATGAAGAAGGAAAAATATTACGTTGTTTTAGTTAGTCGTCGTGCAGGGATTTATCTATCCTGGGAAGAGGCTCGATTGGAAGTAGATGGATACAGCGGTAGTAGGCTCCAGTCCTTCAAGAACTGGAGAGAAGCTGCAACTTATTGGGAGAGTTATCATTCTGGCACCATTGCTCAAGCAAGTATAGTATTGCCGCTCATCGAGGCACCTGCACCCCATTCCAGCGATGGGCTCGCCTCCCGGAGGACGTCATGGTCGTCGACCCAACAGACGAGCCGAACAGTGGTCGATCGAGCGACTTCAACGGATGATCCTGACATGTCATGGGGCGAAATGTTAGCTGCATTGCTAACGAGTATTGTAGTTGCGTTTTTTATTCTGTATATTGTCATCAAACTTTAGTTAGTTGATTTCCCTAGTAAACTATTTATCGTACTGGACTTAAGCATATCATCATGCTATGTTACACGAGTGCCTACTCCCCCTGCCACCAGCCCCAATTATGGTCTCAGGGCCTGTAGCAAAAATTGAGAAGAATATATATCTCAGGTGGACCACACCTCAGAAAAAACTCCCCCACAATGGATATCCACCAAACAATCATCTGAATCCCCACGGTACTGTTCAGTTGACGCCCAATATGTTGATTAGTAGATTGTACCGACCCAGCTGAAGGGAAGCAACAAAGATCAACTACATTTCAAACTTTATGGGCCCATAGAGTATTTATGTAAAACTGTTTTGAAAATCTGTTTCATGTAATGTGGTCCACTTGAGACTTGTAAATACGCAAATTTATTACTATTGTGGTATGAAATGAACTATAAATAAAAATGGACGGTATGGATGAGACACATATATCTTTGTGGGTCCCACATAGCACGGAGCACTAGCTCTGGCGCTGGTTTGTATCGAAGTGGCCAAACACGTTTGGGGACCAGTCAAAGCCGTCACAGTCAACACTGCAAAGGTGGTACCTCATGGGACGACTTGGGAAACGGGTTGGCTATGGTCGGTGCTCTCTGGGCCCCACCATGATGTATGTGTTTCATCCATGCCATCCATCACATTTTTTTGGACTTTTTATGTTATGAGACAGAAAAGGAAGTAAATCTCAATCTCAACTATACCACATTACAGGAAACAGTGTTGAATGAATTTTGACCCATAAAAAAGTTTTGGTGGCCATAAAAGTTTTGGATGAAGCTGATATTTAATTTTTCCCTTCATCTGGGTCTTTATGACCAAATCAACAGATTAGATGTCAGTTGAACAGTACAGTGGGCCTTTCTAGGATTTTAAGGTTGAATATTCATTCATTTTTTTTTGTCCTGTGGTGTGGCCCACCTAAGAATTATTTCTTTATCATTTTTTGTATCAAGCCCTAAAATAATCTTTAAAAATAGATGAACGGAATGGATGAAACACGTACATCATGGTGGGGCCCAGAGAGCACGGACCACCAGCCACGGGGCTCGTGTCAGCGGGAGTAGAGCAATCCCTCTCGGACGAGTTGCGTATCCAGACGCGCTGGCCGCTGGGTGGAGTTCGTGTATGGGTTTAGCCCAATCCCGCGTGCATCCAAACGGGATCGGTTTACGCATCCCATGATGCAATCACTATCCAAACATGCGTGGGTTGAAGGCCGTGGGATATAAGGATCCCACGGGATGTCCGACCGTCCACTGACACCCTCATCATTACCTTAAAACCGATCCCATCCCACCATATCTCGTGGGATCGGTCCGGCCAAACGCGCCCTAAGGGTTAAACCTTTACTAGAAGAACAGACCAACGGTGTGGTCTAGAACGGTTCAATTGAACCAGTGGCCGAAGTACTGACCAGTGCAGTGGTCTAAATCACAAGAAAATTCTTCTTTTTCTTTCTCTTTTTGAGATTTTTTTATATTGTAATTCTGTCAGATAGTGTGTATAAGAGTTCCATTTGGTGGGCCTTCGTGTTTGCTGAACGCAGACCCACATCAGGCTTATCGTATCCTAGGAGCAATTTGCCTGTAACCTATCAATATACTTAATTCATTTGAGTAGGGGCAAATAACGCTTTAAGGATAGCGTTTCAGACGTGCTTCAGTCTGTCCTTAGTTTTGATCATCGTAATTTTTCGGTTTCCATATTTTACAGAAATACTTTATTCTGTATAATTTCCAACATAATGGATCATTGAAAAAAAAAGAAGAAGACAACCTCGAAACATGGATCATCACACGTAAGGATGTGTCTCTATCAGCTCACCCAAGGAGGGAAGCGGATTGCGTCCTACCCCCGTCCGGACGGTAATCCGTCCGGGCAGGGCTATGTGGGGTCCACCATATTGTAAGTGTTTTATCCATGCCGTTAAACGCTTTTTTTCGATAATTATAATATATAAAACAAAAAATGAGGCAGGTCAAAGGCTTAAGTGGACCACACCGAAGGAATGCACTGATAATGACACCCACAGTTGAAACCTTTCTAAGGGCCAACGTGATGTTTTTTTTACCATACAACCTATTCATAAGGTCATTTAGACGTGGATGAAGTAAAAACACAAATATCAGCTTGATCCAAAACTTCTCCAGCTCTGGAGAAGTTTTTAATGGTGGACATTCAATCACCACTTTGTGGTCCACTTAAGCCTTGGACCTGCCTCAGTTTTTGGTTCACATATTAAAATTATTGAAAAAAAGCATTTAACGGCGTGGATAAAACACTTACAACACAGTGGGCACTACAGAGCCCTGCCCGGACGGATTACCGTCCGGGCGGGGGCAGGACGCAATCCGCGTTCCCCAAGGAGCCGGATACGATGACTTCTTCTCACATGGGCTTCTCCTCTCCTTTATTCCCGCGTCTTGAAGACCACCTCCTCTCTCTCCGCCTGCATTGCAGGTGCAATATCCCACCAGTGTGTATACGTGCCATCCATCTCGTTGATGCAAAGTACAGATGGCTCGCATTCCAGAAACCACGCAAATCAGGTTATCCTAGCCATTTGAGTTCGGCTGAACAATAAAAAAGGCTAACCGCTGACGTTTGAAAACGACGAATGATACCTCAATTCACCTAGTGGGAGCACATCTCTGGGCCGTGATCCATCTTTGTAGGACCCGCGTCGCCAAATCCAAAGAGCATAAAAAGTATTGTATAGGACACTGAGTACCGTTGAAATAATAGGACCCACCATGAGGATCACCCTCTTCGAAAGGCAGATCCACTCAAAAGGTGGGCCGCATCTGACAGTCAGCTGTTCATTGATTACAACCGTGTTGCCCCTGATATGCGGAAAGGCCGGATTTGTTCCTGGTGATCGATTTTATTAGGATACAGGGCCCCCCTATCACGATACAGTACGAGGCGGATTTCTACCCTGTACATTATCTTTTATTGTTGCTACCACAGAAGCAATGTGGTGTTATCATGCTTGACTGAAGGTCCTGACCTTGACTCTTGGATTTAATATGAGCCATTAAAAAACTACTTTTCAATGTTCCCCATTCATCTTCACACACAATCATCCTTTCAATATATGTTTATGTTTCTTAAGATGGCCCCTGTAGCATAGAATCTAGAGCATGAACAGTTCGTATCACCACCACCCACAGGTACCGTGACACCTTATCTTATAAAAACCTGTGAGCTTCTTTGTGGGGCATACCAAATAAATTGAATCATCGTAATATGTCCTACAGCACGTTGGAAGGAATTAATATATGGTGTCCCAAGTTATTATGCTGTACCCCATCAGTTCTCTTCACATTGAGCCAGTATGCAACTCTCTAATGGCATTTTTGGACACGGAGAACTTCATTCCGGAGTTGGGTGGGGCATGGCATAAAAGCCAGGTTGACAGAACGGGTTGGCCATGGCAAAGAAAGGGTTGCAGGGACAGTTGTAACGTGTGTCGAATTGATTTCTGTTTAGAGTTTGTACTGTTTACTACTTTACATTTCAACTGTCCATTTGGTGGCCATTAATCAAACGGCCAGGATGATTCTTTGAGTTTTCATCATCTACATGGTATAATAACTGTTTGCATGATGCTGATGGCCAGACTTTGCGACAGAGAATCTGCAATTTAACAGCCCAGCAGATAAAGCAAGATGCAGACCACCTAAGTCGGCAGATTTTTCATCCCAGTCGCATCTGAGTCACATCTGAAATCAATATCATGTGAAGATCCTCTAAGTTCCACTGAAAGGAAAGTTGGGATTACCCACTTTGTGATGAAAGAGGATGGGGCCCGTTGACAGAGGCTGGTCGCTGGGTACAAAACTTCGGAATAAAAGTAGGCCCACTTCAGCATTCAAGAAACCAAGGAGAAAATCATGAGAAGCTTCAAAAATCTCCCCCAAAGTGATAATGCCCAATCCAGCAATTCTCACTGAAATGAAATTGAGTATGAATTTTCTAATTTGAGTATGAATTTTCTTCTTTTTCCTTCTTTTGTACAAAGGTATTGTTATTGGATCATCTAAACAATTACCTGAACTCCACCTACTCCTTTTCAATCTGTTTTCCTACAAGCCTCTCCACATTATTGTCCCTGCAATTAAAAGCCACCACCAATAAACTTTTCAGAAAGAAGAACAGAGAAACAGAACGTCACAGCTTTAGGAAATCCTATACTGAAGTCAGTTAATGTGGTCATTGTACTAACAGAGAAGCTAAACATAGTGAAAAAATCATTCAGTAAAAGGTGACGAAACATTTAGGAAACAAATCACCTTCCGCCCAGAAAGCACCAAAGCATGATATAAACAAATGGCATGGATTCACCAACTGGAATTTGACAATTTCCACATCGAACTTCTTTAGTACATGGAGAAAAAGGGAGTTGGAGCATCGCTAAACACGCAACTAATGGGAATCTCCACTTTTGAGTATGGCTAGGCCTCTTACCAGTTCTAACTGGTATTGTGTTTATAACCAAACCTAGTTTCTTCTCCTCTTCTGTGATTATTCATGAGAAATGATCACATGTGTCCATCACTTGTCACTCTAAAACGATTCAATTGTCATTTCACTGAAGATGTAGACGAGCAAAAATACAAAGTTGTGGGAACCTTGGCATACCAGTCTGTTCATTCATCCCTTTTGAACCATTCTTCATAGTTGTCACTGTTTATCTAATCTCCACCGTGTACATATTTATATAGAATCTACATTATATTTCATACATACATTCAGCCGACAGACATGATCATATCTTCTAACATTATCGACATGCACAGATATATGGACAACCTACTCCATCTCATCGTAACATAGGTCAGGATTCAACTAGATATCACATTAACTAAAACTGAAATAGAATTGTAAAAGGTTCATCATCTTTTATGAAAATTCCATTTCAATCTTGACTTTCAAACAAAAATGCCTGTGATTTCTCTTTATTTTCCTTCTCATTAGTTACCAAGGGAGCATTGCATTTCAAAGCATCAAATTTCAATCCCTAGAAACTATGAAGATTCTGAGTGTCAAATTGTACAAAATAAACCATAAACTGATGCCATACCTGAAGACGAAATCCTCGTTCCAGCCCATCCTTTGGTGTTCCTCTCGGATATTTCTGCCCTCTCTCAGATCTCCAGACATCCGAACTACACAAATTTAGACAAACCCTGAACAGAAAAAAAAGAAGTGTGGTTCGAGTAGACATGTGTACTAATTTGGGTACTTCCATGACAAAGGAAGATATGCCCATCCATTATCTAAAACCAACATGTCCTTCAAAATAAAGCGGTAGCTCCATTTAGTTCCCTTCTTAGTTTGAGTTTACTGCTGCTGAATTTGGATCTGGTTCAGCCTATTGAACCAAATGGAATGCAGAATCATGTGAAACATATCATACTTGATTGGTTTGTTATGCCATAGAAAGTGCTTCTGTAACCTCTTCACATTTGTTTGCATTGAAATATATCTCCTTAGCGGGATTTTCAAAAGAATCTCTTTCAAGTTCGGTATATCCTTCTCTGCAACAGTCACTGAAAATGCACTCCAATCCAACACCTCGTAGAGAGGCGGCACAAAATTATCCGCGATGATCACCGGCACGCACTCAAAGTAGATTGCCTCCACTATCCTGGGGCTGTTCACTTCATAACCCATTGGACAAATGCAAAATTTGCTCGACTTCATGTGCTGGATATATGACATTTTCCTGGTGATTCTGTTTGGGAGTGGGCCGTAGATTTTCATGTCCTCATCTTTCCCTTCCCAGTATTTGAGCAGAGTGGGTCTGACTCGGCCATGCATGTTCCCAGCAAAGAAGGCAAGAATAGACCGCAGAGAGATGGGTTTTCCACCGAGGTCTCTGAGAGGCCTCCTGGGAGTTCTTATTAATGTTTCAGGCAAGGAGACATCCTTTCCTGGGATGAAGATTCCTTCAGAGGCATCCGCATTGCATAATGCTTTGATGGTGTTCTTGCACAGTTCATCATGCGCTGTAGTTGTGTATGGACCCTACAGAACATAACATAAAATCATGGGGAGGTGAGAATAGCACTTGGAAAATTACATGAGTTAGCATCAAATTTCGTAAAAGTCAAGTGATAGTGATTCTGTTTGAAAAAATAGACTTTCCATGAAAACTTGGATATAAAGTATGGAATCAGTAGACATCTACATAGTCGATGAGTGGGTTTTATCATTTTGGAATCATAGATAAGACACTGATTGAATTTGCAGGAAGTGTTTGATAAATAAAAAGACATGGTTAAACCAATAGCATGGACAGAAATACAGAACATACCCAATCATGGCAAGCAACAAGAAAATGATCCGATCCACGTGTGCGATTCCAGAAAGGATATTTAGCAGCTAGCATGTTCACATAGTCCTTAAGAAAGACTGACAACGGCCGCATATTATGTGAGTCCGGCACGTAAAGAGCTACCTCCAGCTGACGTGCACTATATGGTAGATAGAATAAGTGGGCTCTGTTTGGGTCGCTCACAACAAACTGCCTGTTTTCCTCCATTAATTTCAAAAACCATCCTTCGGAAGCATAAATTCCTCTGAGTTGTGGTGTGTGGAAAATTGGTCTCGGCCCATCCTTGTAGATGTAAACCTTCAGAATTTTTTCCATCAATTCATAGCTCCTGAAAGTTTAAATGTTCACCTTTCAATAAATTTCCTTTCATATAAACATCAAACAGAATTATAAAAATTGGTTGAAAATTGACACTATAAAATACTAATCATGCATGTCAATTGTAACTCCACATGCATACCATAACAGAAATGCAAATCTAATGCATATCATGACAGAAATGCAAATCTAACTGTAAACTGGCATATGTGAAGATAGTCTTATTTCATGATGACTTGTCACTCAAGATAAACATGCAGTAAAATGCTATCCGAATTGCTGTAAGTGAGTTCATAATTTTGTACCATGTCCTGAAAACTGTTGATATGAAGAGATAAAAGGATAACCACGTGTTTTTCTCGAAACTTGCCTCTTAAAAACCGAAATATTTCGAAATATCGATGCGTGCAAATCTGGGTCGTCAGTAATTGCAGGGGCATTCTCGATCTCCTTTTTGACATATAGAAGTGCCTGATCAGGCGACATGGACCAAATAGGTTTCTACATATTCAACACCAAACCAAATAACATAAAAAGCTTATCCAAAAAGTCTCCATTAAGATTCAAGCTCAAGCAAGAAACAAGCATAAAATCTAAATCCTACCCCTGAATGAGAAGAACGAGTACCCGTGCCTGCAGCAGGAACATTTCCACGCGGTTGAGCCATGACCTTTGGGTCCCTATTGCTTTTAACATTCTCCGTACCACCTCCCTTGTTAGCAGGATTGCTTTCTGAAGAAACATTTCCAACTGCTTGAGCCATGACCTGTGGGTCCCTATCATTGTTAAGATTCTCGGTACCTCCTCCTTTATTAGCAAGATTACTCTCAGAAGAAACATTTCCAGCAGGTTTAGCCAAGACCTTCGGGTCCCTACCATTGTTAAGATTCTCGGCACCTCCTCCCTCATTAGCAGGATTACTCTCAGAAGAGACATTTCCAATTGGTTGAGCCAAGACCTTCGGATCCCTATTGTTCTTAAGATTCTCGGTACCACCTCTCTCTTTAGCACGACTACTCTCGGAAGAAACATTTCCAACTGGTTGAGCCACGACATTCAGGTCCCCTCCCTGACGAGCAGGATTCCTCGTGGATGAAACTCCAGACACGTTTTCCACATCTGACAGTGATACTGGTGACACGATAGAATCCTTCAAGTTAAAGGGAGCAGTTGGAACTGGAGGAAACTGCTCGACCCTCGCCTGAGGATGCAAAGATTCCCCGACCTGAACCGTGCTATTCAAGGTATTGAATGAAGAAACCATTACAGGTGGAAAAAGGTACCAGATGTTTGATGTATCAGACATTGCGCAGAGCTGAAGCAAGGCTCCTGCAGTGGTCATGACGCTAGCAACCAAGACCAGCTTCCTCCAATCGATACTCCAACCTCTGCAGTGGCATGTAAACCATGCCTTTGCATCGAGTAAAATCATCTTCAAGTTCTTCATTCCACAAAATTTGGAGATATCAGCTTTTGGAGAAATTAGGACAGAAAATCACTGAAACTTGAAAACAAGAACAGTTTCACGAAGAAACAAATCGCCATGATTTTTTTCATAAATTCAGTTACTAAATCTTCAAATGAAATCTGCAGCCGGAATCAACCAAACACTAAGAGACTAATCTTCAAATGGGCAGAAATTAAATGAAAGGACGAAGAAATTGGTAGGAAAAAAAAAATAGAACGAAAGGATAGCAGCATCTCAGTAAAAAATCAGAACCAGATATAATAATTTTAAATAAAAAAATTACATTACACAGAAGTCGTTCTTCAAGCAACGAACAGAAACCAGTGTTCAAAATCAAACCAAAAGGTGACTAAATTGGTTATAAAAACATAAACACTTTCTAGAAGAAATTAGCAGTAAATTACATAAATGGCCAATGAATTTGCAGTAGTTCAGTTTTCAAAGCTTCAATCCCCAATACTAAAACAAGAAGAAATCGAAGCAGAGATGTCTGCAAGCAAGAGAATCTCAGCTGTAGAAAATACGAAAGGAGAGGAAATTTTCATGAAATCATTCCCTTAAGCATATAAAAAGAAGAAATTACGTGAAAAACGGAAATGATAAATGAATTTGCAGGATTCAATTTTTAAAGCTCCGGAAGCGATCCGGCTGAAGAAATCTGAAAACGAAAGCACCAAAATGAAGGATTTTGCATAAAAACACGTAAATCGCACTGAAATTTGCTTGATAAAGTTTCGATCGCGATCCGTAATTACAAATTGAAGATAACGCAAAGAAATCGTAAAGGATAAAAAAATGAGAAAGATTGCATCGATTTCCCGAAAAAAAAAAAGAAGAAGCAAGGAATCAAGAGAAACCGACGTACCTTTGTCTGAGAAGATCAAGAAAAGATCCAGAAGCGCGAGAATCGAAGATTGGAAATCTGCAGAAGAGAAACGAACCGGAGAGATTTTCGCAATGAAATCTCTGTAAGAAGAGAGAGAGAGAGAGAGAGAGAGAGAGAGAGAGAAATCTGCTGCGAAATTGGTTGATAAATGATTCGAGAGAAGAAATTCGGAATTTTAAAGGGTAGAGAGAGGAAGAAAAGCGGAGGGAATCAGACCAAATAACATCAGGCGGTTAGGAGGGAAAGTGCCGATTCGGTTTACATAACATGGCGATCTGTTCTGGCAGTTGCCCTCCGCTTTGTCTTCTAATTACGATGATGCCCCTAGACCGTAGAATATGAGGTTGGACCTTGCGTCAGTAATATCGGAGAGTTGAAGACGTGTCTATCGGTGCACTTGAAAATGAGGTGCACGTTTAAAAAAAGATCCGAAACCAGGAAAATGTGTCGCTGAACATGTCCGCGCGTCAATTAATCAGGTGAGCCGCAGGTGTTCGTTGAATGTGGGCTGTCGGTGATTTTCTTTCTTACCGTCCATTATCTTCTTAAGATATCGTCCATCTGATTAGTAAAATGAACTGATTCTTGGAACAGAGAATATTCATGGTAGGATCCACCAAAATGATTGGCCCGGATCCTGAGACGCGTGCCGCGATTCACCTAATTTCACATTTGGCTACAAATCACGGCAAAAAAGTTTAGTAACTTCAATTGGCTGGTCAGAGGCTAGGGAATAAGATCGCACCTCGTTTGGTAAACGGTTGTTATCGGTGGTAGATAGATGAATAAGGGTGACAAGGTTATTTTTATTTTATTTTATTTTATTTTTTTACTAAAGTATACATTTCAAAGGATTTATTATAATTATTGTGTAAAATGTCATTTATGGGTGTTAAAAGGATTTACTTAATGCAAATTAATTACTGGCATCCAAATACAAGTTTTTGAATTCTTTTATTTCCACACACGTGTGTGTATGACAATGGTACTAAGAGGTCACCTCACGGGAACTTCACATGAGGTCGACTTTTGTGGGGCCATTATGATGTGTGTCAAATATCTACCCCATTAGTCAGTGCAACATTTCAGGTTGGGCCACAAGCTCAAAAATCAAGTCAATCCATGACTTTGGTAGGCCACACGGGGTTAAACCATGTGAAGACGTGCATAAAACATATAAAAGCACTTAGGTGGACCACTTGAGTTTTTGATGCAGCTGAAACTTGTTCTGACGCCTCATCCAAGTGGGACAGAAACAATGGATAGGCTGAATTGATTTGTGAACCACATCTTGGTGGGCCAATAAATGATTATGAATGCTTTATTGGGAGGGTATTCCCTCTCAACTCATCCAGGTGAGACACACACAGTGGATAGGTTGAATTGATTTGTGAATCACATCTCGGTGGACCCAATAAATGATTATGAATGTTTTAATGGGAGGATATTCCCTCTCAACTGTTGTATGTGGTGTGGCCCACCCAAGTCAAGGATTACCTTGATTTCCACCATGGAATGGTGCATCTGATTGGTGGGGTAGATGTTCGACACACATCACAATGGGGCCCACACACAACTCCACCTCACGGGAAGTTCCAATGAGGCCTACCTCATAATATGCTATATGTGTGTGTGTGTGTGTGTGGAAATGGTTCTATGCGTCGACTCATGGGAACTTCCCATGAGGTCAAGCTGTGTGGGCCCCACCATGATGTGTGTCAAACATCAACACCATGCATTTGATGGGTCCCCTTTAAACTATGGGATATCTCAAAAATCAGCGATATATGGAACTCAGGTAAACCATACCATCTAAAATCATGTGAAGACATACCTAAAACATATAAAAGCACTTGGTGAGGCCCACTTGAAATTTGGATGCGTCTGAAACTTGGTTTGACCCCTCATCCAAGTAGGACACACATAATGGATAGGCTGAATTTGTGAACCACATCTCGGTGGGCCCAATAAATGATTATGAATGTTTTAATGGGAGGGTAACCCTTCTCAACTCTTATATATGTTATGGCCCACCCAAGTCATGGACTGACTTGATTTTTGAGCTCGTGCCCCACCATGGAATGTTGCATCTAACTTAACGGGTAGATGTTCGACACACATCACAGTGGGCCCACACAGCTCGACCTCATGGGAAGTTTCCATGAGTTGCATAGAACCATTTATATATATATATATATATATATATATGGGAAGTTCTCATGACTCGCATAGAACTGATTAAGGGGATTCTCATAATTTTTATTTTATTTTCCTTCATCAAGGTGATGCTCACTTGCACACCCATGCACGTGCGCACCTTTGCACACATGTCATGGGTGTTTAATCTGAATGGTCCATGTGATGTGGAATCCCATGAAACCCCAAGGGACAAATTTTCAACCTGATATAAAATTCTGGTGGGCCATGGCAAAGAGAAATGCAAATCAATGGAGGAAACTGTTTTCATTTTTCATAGCCCACCAAAGTTATGGATTGAAGTAAATATTGAGCCCGAAGGGGTTTCATGAGGTGCTTCTTCACATGGACCATTCAGATTTTGGAGTCACATCACATATGGTGACTTCTGAAAAAAGTTCACACAAGTTCCGTGCAAATTGATGCGCAGCTGAGCATTCGGATATATATATATATATATATATATAAAGAGAGAGAGAGAGAAAAAAAAAAAAAAATACTCACACACAACTAGTTAGACCGTCCAACTTGTCACGCCCCGAAATTCGAGTACAAAATGTGCACCCTCATACTCGAGTTTCTAGTCGTAACTCGTACACAAAATGTACTAACTCAATTCCTTAATCAGTTTAATCAAAGGTAATAATTACATTCAGTCTAAGTTTCACCCCAACTCCAATTACACATACATAACACTTAACATCAATCAACCAGACATATATAAATCTTGACGACCCTTAAAATAATATAAATCTTAAAAATCATTCATTTATTATATTCTCATACTATAAATATGTTTATTCCAGACAAACATTGTTTTAATGAGATAAATCTAAACAATTTCTTAAAATCTCAAAATCAATATCAATATACATTATACGCTAATCAAACTATTCTAGCAAATAAATCATATAATCAGAAATGATCTAATGTCGCCACTTCATCTTTAGATAAGTGTGGCCACATTTCACATGGGTCGTGTTCAGGTGCGGTAGATCTTTCCGATTCTTGTGCCACATTATCTGTTAATGGTTCCTCTGTACGGTTTTTCCATCAATAAAAAAGTAAGGTGGCCAGACTTGGTGAAATAACTCAACATTGTCAATAATCATAGCAATTAAAATAATACAAAAAATGTACGTACAATGATATGAATGCAAATGGTGTATGAATGCATTAGATGGGATGATCGTCCATCTACTTGAGTTGGAGGTTATCAACCCACATCCACCCGTTGGATAAGCTTCCGCCTTTCGGTAGTCTTGGGCATATCCCGCATCTGATAACGCTCTAGCAGGATCAACATTTTTTCCAAGGAAGGCCCCTAGGATCGACCATGCATTATGTAGATGTAACGAAAGATGAATGACACATGAATGTATTATTTTCATAACAGTCATACATACTTGTCTTGATTAGTAAATTCAACTTAGCATTATTATCATTTATGCAATTTAACACAAATTAGCATATTATTTACCACATCATACAATATTAAAAATAAAATACTGAAATTAATTAGTATATCAATAATTTAAATCATTGCAAATAATTTATTTTAATTTCAATGAATCACGAAGCATGTTAGGTTACTCACCTGAGTCTGGTAGTATAGACTTTGTAAGGTAATTAGGTTGATTTGAATTACGAGGTCCTATCAATTATATCAACGATATTATTATTCATCTAGTTTTATTACATAGTGGGGCCCATCTTTGATTAATATCCAAGGTGACCAAATCCTAGATGATTAAATAATTAAATTTTTTATTTAATTTTTTATCTTTTATTTCCTTTTTAAGATTATAAAATTGAATGAAAATTGCTTAATCGGGGTGGCCCATTGGATGATTAGATTATTTAGATTCTTGAGGTCTTATCATGTTTTGCCTCTACAGATTGGACGGATGGTGTGGATATCGCTACACATACTCCGATAGTCCATCTTGACCTTTTACGCCAAGTGATACCAACACTTGCGCAAAAATTTAAGATTCCCTTATTAAACACTTATAGATCTGACTAATGTGGCACATCTGATGGTCAAATTGATCTGAAATTTAGGGTCCTTGTATATTTTTGCCTTAGGGATCATATGATTCATACAGATCTAATCTAATTCGACCAGATGCACACCAATCACAATTACAAAATTTTAGACTTCCCTCACTTTTACATCGTATCTACCCTGATCCACATCGTTCATTGCATACATCAAATCAAATTACATTTAATGTATAAAAATACTAAAAGAATGATGATATACATACCTACTCTAAGCTATCTAAAATTCTCTTTCTTCATTTCTTTGTTATCCTAAGTAGCATTTGTGTAAATATTTAAGTGGAAGTGAAATTACTCTTACACACTCCGTAAAAGGAAAACTTATTTGAGAGAATGAGACTTGAGAGATACGAGGATAGTTAAAAGTATATATAAGGGATAATACTTAGAAATATGGGTAAGATAATGATAAGATAAGATAGAGATAAGACTATATAATATAGATAAGATAAAAATAAAAATTAGATAAGATAAGATAAAAATCTATATTATTATTATTATTATTTTATTATTAAATTTGAAATTTTATGGGCGTTACACAACTTGTTCTAATTAATTAATGTTAATTAATGATGAAAGAGAAATAGGACTTTATTTGACATTAGCTTTGAAAATAATCATTGACTTGAGTGGGACCTATTGTGCTATTAATTTAAAATCCATCCCAACCATTACACGTGTCACCTCATGCTGGACTTATGAGCTGAAAATAAACCCCGTTGGTGGTTCAGATGGAACACAATCAGAAATGGTATGCTAAAAAAGCTCAACCTCCAAAATGATTCATTTGATGAGGCCCACTTGAATCACATATAGATATGATTTTTAAGTCTCACACCTAGCCTTTAGGTGTTGCATCTAATGGTTGGAGTGGATTTCTCATGATTGGAGTCCTATTGAAGGTGGATGTCTTTCCCTCAACTATTCCATTGGTGTGGCTCACCTTAATTATAAATCTGCCTTATATTTTCGAGACCTACAATGAGATTGCACATCTAATGGTGGATGATATGGTGTGCCATATCAAAAATCAAGGTGAGCTCTCTCCTACTGTTAAACTTTTCTGATTCCGAGAGAAAAGGTGCATGTTCGTAAAAAAAATAAAAATAAAAATAAATAAATAAATAAATAATAAGTGGGAGTGCATTTGGCCTACCTTCATAAATGTATTGTATATCCATTCCCTGCATCTATATTTTTAGCTCATGATAGGACATGATTCAAAAAATGAAATAAATACAGATTTCAGTGGACCACGCCACAGAAATAGTGGTAATTGGCTATTAAAAGCTTTTTATGGGCCAAAAGTTTTGGATTAAGCTGATTTTATTTATTTATTTATTTATTTCCTTCATCAAGGTCTTTGTGACCTTATAAATAAGTTGGGTGGCAAGTAAAAAATTACGGTGGGCCCTAGGAAATTTTAATGGTAAAAGTTCAATTTTCATTATTTTCTATTTGGTGTGGACCACTTGAGATTTATAATTGCTTCATTTTTGGATCAATGTTCTAAAATGAGCTGAAAACAAAAAACGATGGACAGCGTGGATATACAATACATACATGAAGGTGGGCGGCATGGTCGGAGACAAATTGTGTTGCATAAGTATTGGACTACACTTAATCGACTTTTTATATTTTCCCAAACATGACTCTTTTTTTCTTGTAACGAAGCCTGAAGAAGCTCAACGGTGGAAGAGGAATGTCTGACCTTATTTTTATTAGGCCAATGATGTCTTGATGTGCATGTGAGATCCATTGTAACCATCAGATGTGTGATCTTATTTTACATCTAGAGACAAATTATCAGGTTGACTTTTGATTTAGATAGGACACCAACAAAATGGTAGAGGGAGAGACATCTACCTTTGATTTTTACAGGACAAATAATCATGAGTAAGTGAAATCTATTCCAAAGATTAGATGCCACATCAGAAGTTAGGTATAGGATGAAAAAAATCAGGCCCATACTTGATTTAAGTGTGCCTCATGAAAGAAATCATTTTAAAAGGTGATCTTCTTTTTAACATTATTTTAAACTGTGCAGTCCACTTGAACCATGGATGGCGTTGATTTTCGATTCTTAAATCTAAGTCCACTTGAACCATGGATGGCGTTGATTTTCGATTCTTAAATCTAAGACGGGGTAGTCAAAGTAGATTTCACATTAGCACTACCGTGGAGCCCACCCAAGCGAGAGATCATCTTCAAAGGACCTCTTAAAAAGCTAACGTGAGGCAAACACCTCTCTCTCTCGACATTAGTTAGCATTAATTATTTTATATTGTATTTAAGCGAGAAAATTTCTCATTAAATGCTCAACCAGTTGGACCAAAATACACTATCCAACTAGTTGGATCAAAAGGTAACGTAATGCTCTGAATGCTTCAGCAGCCAAAACGCTACTGAAGCGACGTGGCAAAATGGCATTGGTGGATGCTAAGCGGCTGTTTCTTTTCAATAAATACTCTTCCAATGGAGATCCGGCAGCGTGAACCCACTCGGCCACGCACGGGGATTTCCTACCAAAGACTTTCCTTTCCAGGTAGTTCTTGCGCTGGGAACCTGGTGAGCCACTGTGATGTTTGTGAGAAATCCTACCTGTCCATCTGTTTTTTGAGTTCAATTCAGGACATGAAGACAAAAATGAATGGTTTCTAGAACTCGAGTGGGTCAAAAATGTGATAATTGAACGTCCACAGTTATATTTGTGGGCCACAGAAGTTTTGAGCCATGCTAATATTTTTTATTTTGAGCTCATCCCAGTAGGAATGAAGTTATTAACGGTATGGATGGCTTGTAAACATCACTGTCAAACCCAGGTAAATTTTAATAGCAGGAATTTCGCTAACCACATTTTCCTTCACCATGGCCTACTTAACCTTTGAGCTTTGGATACATTTCATCACAGAGGGCCTGGGTTCCAGCGTCGGAAGAAATCTGCGTCGAGAAAAAAAATGCATGTGTACGTGGCCAGGGGAAGCGGATTGCGTAATGAGTGAACTCTGTGGGGTCCGCCGTGATTTATGTATTTTATCCATTCTATCCATCCATTTTATAAGATAATTTTAGAGCCTTATCTCCAAACCTAAGCATAAAAAGGCTAAAATCGGCCACACCAAAGGAAAAAGTGTGAATTGAATTTATACCGTTGAAAAATTCCTGAGGCCACAGAAGTTTTGGATCAAGATTATATTTGTTTTTTACCTTCATCCATGTTTTTTTATCCTTTGAACAGTTTGGATGAAAAATAAACATCACTGTGGGGCCTTAGAAAGGTTTCAACGTTCCATTGTTTCCTGTGGTATTGTCCACTTGAGATTTTTATAAGCTTTGGGCTCAACGCCTATAATTAGATGGAAAAACCGATGGAAGGTGTGGATAAATCACATAAATTCACGGTGGGCCCAACTGAATTTTCTTAGTTTGACAATCCGAATTCATGGCCGAGTGGTGCACGGTGGAAACGGAGAAAGATCCGTTAACTGATCCAGCGGAGTAGCATTTATACCGAGGGAACATGCTACTGGTATTTCCACTCCCAACACACAACTAGTTGGACATTGCATTTTCGTCCAACTAGTCATGCATTCAATGAAAACAATCTCTCTTAGCATGAAATTAAATGCTTCCAACGCATACTAATTTCATTTTGGCATGGAAAAGGGGCAACGGATTGGGTGGGCCCCATCGTTATGTTAATGTAAAATCAACTCCGACCATCAAGTATGTCACCCCATACTAGATCAAGGTCTCAAATTTCATCCCCATCCTTTGGTCAGGTCAACCACATGATTGGAAACATTGTACATGGAAAGGTTAACCCACTAAACAATTTCTTTTGGTGTGGCTCACATGAATCATGTATGGACCTGATATTTAGAACCTAGGATTAGTTTTGGTGTGGCTTCTAATGGATGGAATGGATTTCACTGTTTGGTCATAATGGGCCTGTAAAAATAGAGGGTGGATATCTCCTTCCTAAATGTTCCCATTGGTGTGGCCCATCTGAATCAAGGGTTAGCCTAATTTCTTGGCTCTATGTCTTTAAATCGATTATACATATAATGGCCAGATTGGATCTCACATACATATAATAGTGGGCCCATAGGAAATCAGATGTGGGAGTCCGTGTGGTACCTGTTCCCAACACACTACCTGCTGGCGTTATTTAAGATGATAATTAATGCCCATAATGCTTGCCAGAGAAGAGAAGTGGCGTTATTTTGATAATTAATCCCCAATATGCCAGTAGAGAAGCGACGCGGATTTCCTGCGAAAGCCTTTCGCAAGAAGTTCCTGCGGTGGAAACTTAGGTGGGGCCTACTGTGATGTTTGAGAGAAATCCATCCCGTACATCCCTTTTTTGAGCTCATTTTAATATTAAAAACAAAAAATTAGCAGGATCCAAGACTCAAGTGGGCCGCACTAAAGAAAAATGTGTGTAGGAAAAGTCCTGCCATTGAAATGTTCCAGGCGTCGACAGTGATGTTTATATGCCATCTATACCGTTTATAACATCATTAATGCTGGGATGAAATGAAAACACAAATATTATCCTGATTCAAGGCTTCTGTGGCCACATGAATATTTCAACTGTTGACGTTCAATACTCACATTGTTGGCCCAGCTGAGTATTGGATTCGGATCATTTTTGGACCTATACACTAAAATGAGCTCACAAAATGGATGAATGGAGTGGATTTCTCAAAAACATCACCTCAGGCCCCACCTAAGTTCCCAGCGCAGGAACTTCCTGCGAAAGCCTTTCGCAGGGAATCCCCGTCCGTAGAGAAGTGATTTAAACTAACTTTGGAAAAGCATGAACCGTTCGGCCGGGTCAGCACACCATGGTGTTAAATTTAAATCTACCCCGAACATCAAGCGGGTGACCTCACATTACACCTAAGGTTCAAAAAGAAGGTCCATCCTTGTTTCAGGTGGACCACGCAGCTAGAAATAGTTGATAAAGAAAAGCGCACCCTTCAAATTATTTACGTGTGTGTGGCCTACTTCAAGGACTTGAATTTTTGCCCCAGGCCTAAGTTTTAGGGCGGCATCTGATGATTGGAGTGGATTTGATATAATCTCTATGGTAGGCCATGTAAAAATCAAAGGTGGACGTCTCTATTCCAACTATTTTATTCGATGAACGTCCATTGAATCACAGGTGGGCTTGATTTTTTAGGTTATATACCTAACATAAGATTACATATTTACTGGTTGGAGTGGATCATAAATACATATCAAGGTGAGCTCCATAAAAAATCAAGATAGTGCGTCCGCTGAAAATCTTTTTTCCAATAAAAGACAAGTTGGAGTACCGTTTAATGTGCAGCCAGCATGTATCATCCAACCTATCATGTAAATATGACATCCAACCCGTCTGATAGGTTGGTCCATCACAAGTTACTTTTTGTAAAACACCACAACAACCGTATATATATAAGCCAGTAGGCTAAACACAATTTGGTTGATTTTAATGGTGGGAATTTCTATCTTAACTATTTACCATGGTGTAGCCCAATCGAGTGTTGAATTTACCTTATTTTTAAGCCCTTGTCCAAACATGAGGTGGCCCACGTGATGGACAGGATGGATCTACTCAACATGAATTCTTTCCTTCTAGGTCTGCAAAGCAATTTCCCTTTATCCTTTGAAAGTTCACGCAAACTTTATACTAATATTTAGGAAGAGGAAACGTGTGAAGGGAGAGTAAATGTAAGATGGGTTGTATGCTATTATAGATTTGGGCCATCCAACTCAAAATCAGATCCATGTATTAGATAGATTACACGTCAACATGGCGAGGGAAAAAAATAATTTGATGATCTCATAATTAATCATGTGAAATACTTATGAAAAGTGTTGGTTGCTAATAAAACAGTTCAACGTTCCGGATTTAACATGCATACATACTTTCACTTGTACTTCTCTTACAAGTATAGTTTCATAGTTTTCAGTACATAATTTCTCTATAATGAGTCTTAACTGATGAATGGCCTAGATCTTCAACACATGCGTTGTCACGCTCCAAAATCCGGGTAAAGAGTGTGCACCCTCAGACCTGGGTTTCAGTTCGTAACTCGTACGCAAAGTGTACTAATTTAATTTCTTAATCAATTTAAATCAAAGGTGATAATAACATTCAGTGTAAGTTCCACTATAATCTCAATCACACATATAATAACACTTAGCATCAATCAATCAGGCATATATAAATTTTGACAACCCTTAAAATAAAATAAACCTTAAAAATCATTTATTTATTATATCATCATACTATAATTATGGTTATTCCAGATTAACATTGTTTCAATGAAATAAATATAAATATATATATTTTTTAAATCTCAAATATAATACCAATATGCATCATACGTTAATCAAACTATGCTAGCAAGTAAATCATGTAATCAGAAATGGTCTAACGCCACTACTTCATCTTCAGATAAGTATGGTCATGTTTCACATAGATCGTGTTCAGGTATGGTAGATCCTTCTGGTTCTTGCCCCACATCATCTTTTGATGGCTATTCAGTACAATTTTTTTTATCAATAAAAAGGTAAGCTAGCCAGGCTTAGTGAAATAACCTAGCATGGTCATAATCATATTAATTAAAATAATACAAAAATGTATGTACAATGATATGATGCAAATGGGAATGATCGTCTATCTGCTTGATTTGGAAATCGTCAACCCGCATCCACCCGTTAGGTAGGCTTCCATCTTTCGGTAGGCTTGGGTATAGCCCGCATCTGGTAACGCTCTACTATGATCGACATTTCTTCCAATGAGGGTCCCTACGATCGACTATGCATTATGCAAATGTAATGAATGGTGGATGTTATGTAAATGCATATTTTTCATATTTGGCATAGTTGTCTTGATCAGAATATTCACATATGAATTTAGTGTACGATTATCATAAAAAATACTATAATCAGTATATCAATCAAACAATCACAAATAATTTATTTTAATTTTAATGAATCATGAAATAAGTTGGGTTACTCACTTGAGCCTGACAGTATAGATTCCGCAATGTAATTAGATTGGTTTGAATTCTGAGGTCCTATCAATTATATCAACGATATTATTATTAATTTATTATATTACATGGTGTGACTCACCTTTGATTAACATCCTAGGTGGCTAAATCCAAAATGATCAAATAATTAAAAATTTTATTTTTAGATTTCTATATTTTATTTCCTTTTTAAAATTTTAAAATTGATTGAAAATTACTTGATCGGGGTGGCTCATCGAATGATTAGATCATTCAGATTCTTGAGGTCTTATCATGTTTTGCCTGTACACCTTGGATGAATGGTGTGGATCTAACCACGCATACAACAATGGCCCATCTCGACTTTTTACGCAAAGTGATACCAACATTTGCGCAAAAATCTAAGATTCCCTTATTAAACACTTCTAAATCTGACTAATGTGGCACATCCGATGGTCAAATTGATTTGAAAATCGGGGCCCCTGTATATTTTGGCCTTAGGGATCATATGATCCGTACAGATCTAATTTAATTCGATCAGATGCACAGCAATTATAATTATATAATTTTAAATTCCCTTCACATTTACATTGTACTACTCATAATTCAATACAATGAACGTGTGGCCGATACACACCGTTCATTGCATACATCGAATCAACTTACATTAAATATATTAAAACTACTAAAAGGAGGACAATATACATACACGATCTAAGCAAATTCAAAATTCTCTTTCTCCCTTTTTCTGTTGTTGTCGTAGGTAACCTTTATTAATATCTAATTTCGATTAGAACTCTTAAGTGTTTAAATCTTGAGAGATGCGGGGAGGATTAAAGATATTTTTAAAATAGACGATTTAATGATATAAATAAGATATGATATATGATAGATTTAAAATAAAGATAAGATTATATATATATATATAATATATATATATATATATATATATATATATAATATATATATATATATATATAAGCCCAAACATATGTATAGCTAGGATTTCAATTTGAGATTCCATTTACTATGTTATTTGATTCCAGTCTACTCCAAGCATTCGAACGACCAAAGAGTGCACTTTTTCCGGCATTCGTATCACACGTGGCAACTAGTTACAAGTGTGTGAGATTTGATTAGTTCATCCGGCCATATCTATTGAAAATACCTTATCAACGAGATCTGCGGATCAGATCATTTGGATAGGCAAAATTGTACAAATTAAATGACCTGTCATTATCATACCCAAAATCAGATGGATCAGATGATTTGACTCGCCTGGATCCTCCCTCCATGCCTTTGGTAACCAACTCGCCATCAGCCGGATGGCGTGGATCGTCTGATCAGTACGATAGATGGTCAATGCTCCATCCATTTTTAGCGCAGAAGGTGTGCGGATGTCACACGGTACTTTAGACCCTCAACCTACCTGGCCTCCTCGAAGACCAAAAGAGTCGAACACCCTTGATAAGGTCGGACCCTCAACCTACCTCTCTTACGTAGAAATGTGTCTTAAATGGATTGGGAATGCCAAGTTGCGTTGAACAATTCAAAAGGACCAAAACTTTGATACTCTGGCGGAGCGAAGTGGATGATACTCAGGCACTTATGGAATACTTAAAGATTGTATATATAGCATTTTGTAAATCAAAATAAACCGTCCAAACTATGTTTACCATTTTAGGTGTATTATGTACCAAAAATTACAGTTACATAATTATATTAATACCAGATTGGTAACACTTTTTGGACGGTTAAAAATGAAAATATCCAATGGTATTCTTTCAAAAAAATTAGTGTTCACAAATCAGAGGTTAGGATTGTTAAACCAACCTGATTATTGGCCTTGAACTTAGATATTGCACGTTTCGCAATTCAATCGGTTCAACTTTGAGTTTGACATTTTTCACGTATACCAATTCCAAGTGACTGCATATTAGGCGACATATGCAGCCAGAGTATCGGTAAATACCCATTCCAAAATGTTATTTCTGTAATTGTAGTGAAGCCCAATGTCTATGTCTCAACGATGCCCCCAACTGCTATACGTGTGGAGTTCAACCTCTTCCCATACAGCATGCAGTTGCTTTTGTCCGCTGTAACGTGTCTGGCTTGCGCATTTATCGCGGCTTCTTACACGCGTCAAGTTATAAGCAATCTCTATAGTCCATATTGCACATGTGGGCTTAAGATCGTGTGGCACATCTCTGCAGTGCCCAGATGATGGGAACTGCTGTAGATGGATTATAGGCCAGTTCCATTGAAATTACATCATACCGATTTATGGGCATCTGATGGACGGTGCATATGAATAGTTGACGGTCTTATTCAACAAGAGAATGTCGTTGATCAGAGGTTAGGACTGTCTAATCAATCAATTTTTGACGATATGAACGATATTCAGCAGGTCCGCCTCTGGCTGATCCGATTTGAGCCACATGCCACCACGTGCACGGCAGGAGTATGCCCAGTGCCTCGTTGGTGAAAGATAGTCACATGTACATGTAGGAGTGTACACGGTCCGGCTGAGTTGAACTGGCCTCAGCCCGTTCAGGCCCGTTCAACAGCCACACAAGGCTTGAACTTGACCGGGCCTGGTTACCAGGCCAACATCTCCAGTCCGAACCGGGCCCGGCGTGATTTCGGGCTGAGTTCGGGCTAGTTTCGAACCTTCGAGTTTGGGCCAGTTTCGAACCTTACAGCAAGTTCATGAGAAGGGCTTTGACAGGTAATCCGCGTCCCATTACAAGGCCTTCGATCAACGGTTTAGATAGTTGAATTATATACTCCACAAAAAATCTAACTAATCAAGACATTTACATATATTTGACAAAGCATAAAATAAAACATTTTATATAAATTAAATACAGTCATACACGGGTCGGGCCGGGCCGGGTCGGGTCGGGCTGGGGCGAGTCGGATTTCGGACCGAGTCGGGCCGAACTGGGAGGTATCCGAACTCGGCCTCAACTCACTTTCGGGCTTAGAAAAATTGGTCCGTCCTAACCCGAACTCAGTTCCGAGTCAGGCCAAGCCAGACTTTTTCGGGCCGGGTCGAGCGAACTAACCGGGCTAGCCCGGTTTGTGTACAGCCGCAGTCACATGAGCCCAAGTTAGGCAGATCTTACCATCTGATGGGCTTCATGTGTGGAAAATGACCTTTCCTTCCACGCATTTGTGGCCCACTTTTATGACCTGATGGGCCTGATTTTCTTTGCCCAAATTAAATTACAGTCGAGGCTCACCATATGAATGGAAATGCTGGTTGCCTGACTCGCGTAGGATTGCGGACGGCCTGACTTGCACTAACAGAGCGCTACGTGGAGTAGAACATTCATTAGATCCACCGCGTACATCATGTTCTTCGTCACATTTTCACCATGGATCTTAAAACTTGTTTCACACCAAGACTCATTTGAGCCATACTATGGAGAACGATGTATAATCATGAGTAATACCTCTGAATTTACGTGGTATGGCGAGGTTTGGAATATCCTGATTTTTGGAAAATCCATTCATCCTGGTGTTTCGCATCCAACGAGTGGATTGGATGGAATATACACAGCACGTTGGACCCCACACACAATTTGAACGATTTTAACGGTGAAAGCTCCCATTTCAACTGCTTCCATGGTCTAGCCAACCTGAGTATTGAATCGGCCTGATTTTTCGGTCACGGTCCAAATTCGGCGTGTCGCACCGGATGGACAGGGTGGATCTCATCGACATAAAGTCGTTCCGTCCACGTCAGCGAAGAAAGTCACGCCCCCCGTCTGCTACGAAGGTCATGCAAGCGTGTCTGGTTGGAACACGAGATACGGGGAGAATAGGATTCGTAGGTACATGTCTCACTTGAGCAATAAATCTCATCCATTCAATGATTATTGGACATCACGAGTAACGGCAGGTAGCATTCTATTGTCTGCTGCTGCTGGCTTTACAGTAGCTGGCCTAAATGGGGACCATGGAGAATCTCCTGTCCCGCGTGCCAGGCAGTAAAGCTTCCAACTTCTGCGTGAACATGTTAGTTGACCCACGTCTACACGTACGTACCAGCGTGACATGCTGTATGGCATCCGAGCCGTATTTCAGGTACGACCCACCGTCTAAATCGTTTGGCTAAAAGCCCGGGACGTTCAATGAGAAAACAATGGACGGTCTATAATAAATCGCAACTTCTTTTCGACCTTTCGTTCAGTTTCTCGCACGTATGGTTTAATCGATACTAGTTTTTAAGGGTGGGCGTTCAATCACCGTTGTTTCTTATGATGTGGACTACCTGAGACTTGGATCTACATCAGTTTTTGTCTCGTTCCCTAATATGAGCTCACAAAATGGATGGATGGAGCGGATAAAGGATAAAATACATACATCATGGTGGGGCTCACAGAGCTTTTCCAGCGCCTACCAGTAGGAACTGGCGATGTCACTACCGAATCCCTAGTAGAAATCGGATTGCGTACTGAGTAAACTCATTTCGGCCCACCTTGAATGTATGTTGTCTATCCACGCCGTCCATACGATTTTTCATCTAATTTAAGGGGTTGAGCCCAAAATCGAAGCATATCCAAAGATCAAGTGGATCATACCACTGGAAACAGTAGGGATAATGATTTCCACCGTTGAAACTTTTCCAGACCCCTCAGTGATATTTGTTTGTCATCCAACCTGTTCATGAGACCACACAGACATGGATGAAAGGAAAACAAAAATATAAGCTTGATCCAAAACTTTTGTGGCCCTCAAGAATTTTTCAACCGTAGATGTTAAATTCAACTCTTTCACGTGGTGTAGTCGATTTGAACATTGGATATGCCTCATTTTTGGGCTGAAGCCATAAAATTATCTGTTAAAATGTATGGAAGGAGCGGATAAAGTATACAAATCATGGTGGATCTCAGAGATTTTACTCAGTACGCTAAGCGTTAGTCACTACGCAATCCGCTTCCTCCATAGTCGAAGTTCCAAGGCCTGCATTTGGATGGAAACGATGGACGCGGTCCTGACCCTGTTAGAACGGACTCGGTCTTAATAGGGACTCTGTCGGCCCAGTATGGTGTATGTGTTTTGTCCACGCCGTCCCGCCAATTTCTCAGCTCATTTGAGGGCATGAGCCCAAAAGGACCGAGTCCGTACTTACAGGGCCAAGACGCAATCCGCATCCGGAAACGATTGTCCGATCTTTGTCGCTTTGAACGATAGCTCATCCAGTACAGTTAGTAGATTGATGGTACTGATTAACCATACACACTGCCAAGTGAAAGACGCATATTGCGTACTGACAGGGTCAGTAGTGAGACGGCTGGAGACAGTGCTTTGTTAGCCTGTTTTATTCAAGCGGACCATCTATTTACAGAGCATGAACCTAAAAATAAGGGAATCTCGAGTTGACCGCACCTCAAGAAAACAGTGGCAAATGAATGTCCACCATTAAAAACTTCCTAAGACTTACTGTAATGTTTCTTAGTCATATATCTTGTTGCTTAGGTCAGACACAAGTGGATGAAGAGAAACACAAATATCAACTTAATCCAAAACTTTTGTAGCCCCTAAGAAGGTTTTAATGGTGAATGTTCAATTGCCATTCTTTTCTGTGGTGTTGTTAATATGACATTTGGATCTGCCATAAAAAAGTATGGAAAAATGGATGGACTGTGTGGAAAGGACATACATCATGATGGGCCCACAGAACACGGTCAGTAGCGTCAGTTGGCAATCCGCGTCCTATAGTGAATTGTAAGTTGAAGCTTGGTCGAGACACGTGGCGTCTTGTTACAGCAATGAAAATGTCAAACTGACGGGACATAATGGACCGGGCCAGCTCAGCCCATGGTCGGCTTTGCGCTTGATCTATACTTCTGTTGTGGCATGGTGTTTTAGCCCAACTCAAGTCCAATTAGCCCACACGAAGACAGCTATCTCGAGTAGGGACTGAAAACGGTCCCACAGGCCCAGTGATTCCGTACGGCTTTTGTATCAGGCTGGGACCTGTCATGTATGGCCCATCAAATTTTGAGCCGGCCCGAGTATCGTGCACATGTGGTCTATCTGAATCATTTGTTAGGGAGCATGCGTCACCGTCAGATTTCATTTTATGAATGTTTATTTCTTTATGCATGTGAGGCCCACCTGATTAACATATGGATTAGAAACATAGTCCTTTGGAAGCAGGGATTTGATTAATTTTCTGGAATGACCAGGTTGGTCTCAGGACCATAAACAGCTCAGGACCGTCCATCAGATCATAGCAAATTGAGAAGTTAGAATCGTCTACTGAGTGTGACATTCTGTCAACCGTAATTGAAAAGTTAGAATCGTCCTATAAGTGTGACGTTCCGTCTACGCTTCATATGCAGGACTGCTATTTGGACAACTCAGTTTGGTGTCCATCTATGCCACGTGTATGGTAATGGACTGCAGCACGCGGTTGAGACGAAGTTTGCGGGATTTAAGTTTTTCCCGAAAGAAAAACGTCTCCTGATTTGGTGGTCCAGAAGCATTAGAAGCCCATTAATTAAGGGAGTCTTAGGGCTTGGACAACAGGATTCAAAAACTCTCGTGTTATGTCGTAATAAAAACAACCCAATGGACTTCAGTATGGAAATGTAGGCCCAGCATAAATTCCATGGCATGGTTAAATGACTAGGTTATAGGGACCGACTCTTTTAGTCTCTGGTTGAGTCAGGGGTGAATTGGCTCGACTTGCCGGAGTGGAGTGACCTGGGTATCAAACCAGAATGGGTCTAACCAAGTCAAAGTTGCACAGGACTCGTCTGAGTCTTAAAACCATGCTCCATGGTTATGAAAATCAGGCTCATGACCAAATTAATTCGGTAGGAATTTTGGATATATAAATTTATAATTATGAAATTTTGAAATAAAAAAATTATAAAAAAAATAAAATTGAAATGAAATAAGAAATTTGAATAAGAAAGAATTTAAAAAACTTATTTAATTCGTGATGCGTCAAAAATACACACCACACCTTGCCACAGTATAACGTGCATGTGTGGTTCAAGATACAGATTGGGGTTATTGGTTAAGCCCTTTCAAAATCATTTTCTTATGCATTAAAATTTTTCTCATTGCCTATCCAATATGGGGCTAAACCCACACCATTACAAGACAAAATGTCTTTATTACTTTTGAAATTTTTGGAGGAAATTTTCAATCCAAATGATATTCTTTTTGAAACACCAAAAATACAACATTAAGCCCAAACCCAGCCCAACATGCAGGTGGGCCCCAAAGAAGTCATTAGACGGACTCATTTGTAGATGGGACGCACTTTGAAATGAAATCAAAACATCTAGTCCATTAACACATATTATTTGCCAACAACCTTTTTATCTACAAATCCAAGCTTAAAGTATAAGGGTGCGTTTGGTCACATCAACTATTATGAAATTTCATGATATATTATTCCAAACTAGACTTACTAATAATAAAATATTGGAAAATTTCATGATATTTGATGAAATCAAACACGCCCTATCATAAAACTAACCACCACCTGAAGTCGGGAGCCCAGCAGGTGCAATAGAATGCCAGCTGTCACATTGTCCAACGACAATCAAGCCTTCTGGACACGTGTCGCAACGACCACGAGGAGGACCATGATGGACAGCATGAACGACGATCTCACTGCGTCATCGAAAATGTCCATTGCCTTTTCCTTCTCTTGTGGCCGAAAGAGGTCGTTCACCAGTGTCATGATCTTCTCCATTAATTCCATTACTTTCGCCTTTGCATTATCTACAATCCACCTTAGAAATTCCGCAGGACCTTGGGGGCCTTTTTCGGAGCTTGGCCAGTGATCTTCTTCAGCTGCACAAATAAAATTTAAGATGGACACATTCAAAACAAGAAAAATCAGGAATATATCAGGTAATTAATTAGTACAATTTGCTCAAATCTCATTGGTTCTCGTCCGCTGAGTTCTCAACTTAATGAGGGGCCGCTAAGATCATTATCAAAATTGAGCTAGTTTCATGCAGTTTCCGGAGGTGCGTTTGGATGCATCAGCAAATCGAATTGCAATCGTCAATCTAAATAGAGAAATTGTGATTTTCATCCTTAGCATTCAACTACTTTATAATTAAATGGCATAAGTTAGACTTAAAAAGTATAAAATTGCAGTTTATGTCACATATAGAATTATTAATCAAGAAGTTCTTGCATATCAATATGTTAATGTACACATATGCCATAAATGCTATATATGTTATCATTTATTACATATGACACATGTGCTATAGTTAATTTTGACCTTTTGTTTTAAAGTGTTTGATGAACAAAAAATACAAATATAGCATAACTAGTTCAGGACAACATAGCTTAGAGAGCCCCTCTAAGACAACATACCCAAGCAGTCTGTCCATAATACAAATTTGCTTATATTCAAATGGCGGAAATGTTTTAGGTCCTAAAAATAACTTATTGGCTACTATTTGTGGAAGTTTCTTTTTTACTTGTCCTTTTTTACAAATTCTGTCAAGCTTCGAGTAACTGAAAAACTGTTTTGATATAGAAATCAATAAGCAAATGAAGTTTTGACCCCAAGGGGGTGTTTGGATCTTAAGTTGCTTAAGAGAAGCTACTTATTCCACAAGTAACTTATCTTACTTTCTACTTACTACGAAGATAAGTATATTTGGCAAACAACATACTTTATCAACTTCTACTCGCTTTCGTCTCTACTGTTGCCTCTCTTCTGCAGCTTATGAAAAGTAAAAAGGCTAAAAAATTTAACTAAAGTGATTATGTACTTTTACGTAAAAAAGTTACTTGTAATTAATCATAAACCAAACTTTCTTATCTGAAATAAATCACTTATCTGCTGATATATGTAGAAAAAGTAACTTATTTAGTGGTATCCAAACCGGCCCTAAAGTGTTAGAGCAAAAGAAAAGAGCGTACACCAATCACCTTCCTACGAGAACTCACATCCAATATCATGTAGAATTTAAGAGCTCATAGAGTTTTCGCTTGTACAGATCTTCTTTCAATCTTACATCGGTATGCTGTCATAAACCCAACCTCTTCAATCACTCGATGGACCAAGCATGCTCGTGGCACAACAATGGAATCAAGATGGAAATATGGGTTACTTGCTCAGACAAGTGCTATCTCTGTTGAGGCGTCGACTCTTCTTTGAAGCTAACAGGAGAGAAGGCAGTAAATGCTTTAGATTGGACAAAACTCAAACTAAATTTGATTGAGAACGGATTACTTGCCTTTGAAGGCCAAGCATTTTCTTGCCTCCACATTGTCTACCACATACATCCTGTGGACTCAACCATCGAGCAACTGTTAATTAATTTATTTTTATTAGTCTATCTCAACCATCTCTAAATGGTCTTTGCTCAAATAAGAGGAGACGTCGCAGGTTTTTGTCTTTTCATGTTCATTTGTATACTACCAAGTAATGGGCTAGAACTGTCTAAACATTGTATTTTTGGACCATGGCCCAATCACTATTCGAATCACGAAATGGACGGTTTCAATATGATCTAGGTGCCCCACTTATTCACAATTACATGGAGGCATGGAAAATTCTGTGCCTCCAAAGTTGAGGAATCTGCTTTCAATTTGGTTATCTGGAATGGTAATACTTCAACTGAAATTTTAATCTCTTACTACCACTCTACTCGATGGATACACCCTTTTTTCTACTTCCAGCTATACGACGCACGGCTTTGTACTATTGCATTTCCAAGAGTAGAAAAAAGGGTGCATCTATCAGAATAGAGAGGGTGCAGATACTGTGTCCCTTCTCTAGCCTCTACATAAGTATTGACTCTTTAGTTTTATTTCAGTTATCTAGGTTGGTTTCTTTAGATCTCCTCTCTTAAGTAACAGTCTTTTATTTTCCCAAAGAGAAGAATTGAAGAATACCCGAACAGAACATCATAACAACTGATACGAGTTTAATGGCTAATTGGGGAAAAAAAAATAATCTGAGATCAGATCAGAGTGCAAGATTTATAATCAGCAACAGATAAATAGAAATCAATAGCATTCTATGTGTGAAAGAATATATTACAAAAGAAAGTGGAAATTTTCATTATTAAGGAAAAATATATAATCCTGCAAGGTTGTTGATACCATATTGATCAGAAATGATTTACCATCTCTGGTAATTCAATTTAAATGAAACTAAATTTTATAAGCAAAGAAGGAGAATTGATGATTTATGTGAACCTGCATAAAATGATTCCCTCAACTCCTGCATGGCCTCGTTGTTCATAACAGCATCCCATACAGCTTTATCAGATGATAATGAAATGACCATCCTCTGCTTGAAATTGAAACCACAGCAGCGAATATAAATTGACTAACCAAAGTGAAAATATGACTAAGAAAATCATCAAAAATCATCCTCCGCATCATCAAATCTTGTCACATCTATTTGGGGTCAGGCAACAAACCATCAATGGCATTCAGGGTAATCCATTCAAATATACAATTTTCTACCCAAAAACTTGTTAACGGATACAAATTAATGGTGGAAGGTAGATGCCTGGGCCCATCTTTTTTTTTTTTTTTTTCATTTGGTTCTTCAGATTTCTCTTTTTAAATTTGATTAAATAGAATGAAAGCATGCATAATTATATTACACAATCAAGAATCCATCCGTATTTAAGGGCGTGCTTGGTTCCATGCAATATCATGAAATATGATGAAAATTTGCACCAAACTAGTCTGATTAATCGTGAAATATCATGATATTTCCTGCAACCAAACGCACCCTAACAAAAAAACACACAAGTTATTTGTGAGATTTCAATGGGAAACACAGATGCCTTTTCGGAATGTTTGGTCCCCTCAGTTTCTTTTATAATATCAGGTGTGAAACAAGGCCGCTGACGGTCTGAATAAATGAGTTTTAAACAGTTCCATATTAAAATCCCAATTCTCTTTGTGGAAGTGAAACATGATCGATGAAAGCGTCAAGATAGTCTGTCTCAATGGGTTGTAACAGGCACATGCAACATATTCCCATATTTTAATTTTCATTTGAACTAGAAGCTGAAAGGCAACTTACACCCAGATCCATAGCTCAAGTGGTAGACTGAGTGAAAGATACCTCGTTTCAACACTGAGGTCTTGGTATCGATTCCCTAGAGGGGTGGCTAACAGTGTGTGAACTGAAAATGGGTGTACTAACAAAAAAAAAAAAAACTTACACATGAGTGGGCTAAGCAGAAACATACAAAAGCATGCTTTTGAATTATAGGTTAATATGAATTATAGATCAAAGAACAGAAGGGAAACGACCTGTTACCTGAATAGATGGATTAGTCTGCAACAAACGACACGCATTGAAAACATTATTAAAGCCTTGAGATTGCAACGCTTTTGTATTGTAAATGTTCGTCAGAGGTTCAATGCAGTCGGACTGCAATTCGACTGAAGAAATTCGGGGTATCAAATCAGTTGAATTCACCATTAGACCTGAGTCCTGAGTAGATGGAAATCTATCTTTGACGGTCTGTGGATGATGTGCGGCCGGGGCAAAGACCCTACGAGTAGGAAAACCATCAACGTGAGGTAATGCTTCAACACCAGTAGTTTTTTTCTTCCTCTTAATTTTAATTTTACTATAATAGAAGATCTTCATAATTAAGAAAATTTAATTTTGCTCTAATATAGGGTGTTCATAATTAGGGGGCCTTAGGCGATTGCCTCACCTGCCTACCCCTTAGAGCCGCCCCTGGCTTCAACACGAGAAAGTTGGAACACCACCCCACATGGATGTAACATTTGTGTAGTCAATGTAGTCTTTGGAATTTTAATTTCAATGGTTTCTTAAAACTAATCCTTTTTCATATTTCCTTCATCTTCAAACAAAAGAAAAGGTGTAAAATTTGTGATTGTTCATCGGTTGTAAAGAGACGGAAGGAACCTGCAAGCTAATGTAATTAAGCAAATGCATTGAATTAACTGATGATGGAAGCAATGTTAGAGAAGGCATTCCAGGTATACTTTTAAATATCGGCCAATATGCATCATCTATCGATCGTGACTGATACGATAAATCGATATTTATGGTGTATATCAAAGAAAAATCATGAGAAAAAAAAAAAAAAAAAACACATATTTGTTATTTACTTAATCCTTCGACAAATTAAATATCAGTGTCATTTATCAATGGCGGGCCCACATGATGATCGGCCCATGTTGAAAGTTGGGCCCCACATGATGAATGGTTCACATCAAGTTGGGCCGGCATAATGCGTGGTTCACATTAAAGGTGGTCCCACATGATGGACTATCCACATCAAGTGGGCCCCATATGTGGACAGTCCACAGCAAATGTAGAACTCACATGATGGATGGTGGCCATCAAAGGTGCGCCTACACGATGAACTGCCCATATTGAATGTAGGGCCTTGCATGATGAATGGTCCACATCAAGGTGGGCCCACATTATGCACGCTTCACATCAAATGTGGGCCCCACATGATGGATGACCCACATCAAAGTGAATCCTAGCAAGATGGACCATCCACATGTAGTGTGCCCCACCTCATGGATGGTCCACATCAAAGGTGGGACCCACATGATGGCTGGTGGACATTGAAGGTGGGGCCATATCATGGAAGGTTGACATCAAAAGTGAGCCCACATGATGAATGAACCATATTGAAGGTGGGGCTCCACATCAAGGTGGGCCCATATAATGGACGGAGTAGGCCTCTTGTGACGGATGGCCCACATCAAAGTGTGGCTTTTCGTGATGGACTGTCCACATCAAGTGGGCCCCACCTAATGAATTACCCATATAAAAAAGTGGCCCGATATGATGGATGGTCCACATAGAAGGTGTGCCACATCCATTGGATGGTGGATATCAAAAGGGGCGCCACATGATGTACAACCAACTTCAAAAGTGGGGCACACACGATGGACACATCAAATGTGGACTCCACATGATGGGTAGTGGACAATGAAGGGGCCCACATAAAGGACAATTAGTATTGATAGTGGACCCCACAGGATGGATGACCTACATAAAGGTGGACCACACATAATGGACGGTCCACATTAAAATTCAGCCCCTAATGATGAATGGTCCACATCTAAGACATGCCTCGCATGATGGACGACACGCTTTGAAGGTTTAGCCCACACGACGGTCCACATCAAAGGTGGGCCTCATATGATGGATGATCCACATCCAATATCCAACATGATGGACAGCCAAAATATATTAAAACATGAATATTGTAGCAATTCATTCTTTTGTCATGTGGGGCATGGTCCGTTTATGATGAGATTTACCAAAGCATGGTCTTGATAGTTCTTACAATCGAGTTATTGTAATTTTAAAAAATAACATTTACTACTAAAATAATCTCTTATTTAAATGTTTTACCAAACATGTTTATTTCAAATAAAAACTTTTTAAAATTTGAAAATGTGGCTTTATCAAACAAGCTTAATGTAAAACAAGAGCTAGAACAAAAATAGCTTATTAAAGTAACTCTTATTTAATAAGTTCTTATTGGATTAAAGTAAAGATGGCAAATGAAATTGAATTATTGGAAAGACATGTAAGTCGCAGCTTTGATTATACATTATACGCAAGTTTGTGGAAGTATGCATTTGAGAAAAATTTCGTTGCAACAAGCCACTTGAGCAATTGTACATGTTCATGTTTTGTCAACTTTTTTGTCTACAAGAACCAATGCACTTTTGACAAGTAATCGGTCAAAAGACCACAAATAGGGTGTCTTTAGTTGAGAGGTCAACATATTTATTAAAGACAATTTTCTATTTGGTATACTAGGATTACACTTATTATGTATGACTTGACATGTGTATGCCTCTCCAAGTTCAAGCATCCCACATCTGCATATGTGTGGGGCTAACAATGGATATCTATTTACCTAATTACCCAATATATCCGGCATAAGAAAAATGGACATGCATGTGGAATTTTTATTTCTACCTAATTACCCCAAATCTAAGTGGGGGTAATTAGGTACTATTAGTTTTGTTCCAAATTAATTAGCTAGCTTATTACCCAAAGGTCATAACTTTAAAAAGAAGTGGATGGATGAGAACCGTCAAGTTTTTTCATGACTTGCGACATCTATAATGAGAGTACAAGCTTGATTGCTGTGCCAAATAGTAATGAGAATAAAATCCAACAAATGGAGAATTTGAATCTCATTCTCATATGCCATTCTAGTAGATGTGATGATGTTAAAATGAGATGCTGACATGCATGGTGGTTGTAAATCTCTTAAAATGAGATGCTCACATGCATGGTAGTTGTAAATCTCTACAATCAAGCAGGCTCAGCCTTTTTAAAGAGTGGAGTACTTGATACTTCTGGCTATGTAGGACGTTGATACAGGGGCTTAGATAAAGTAAAGGCAAGTTGCATTAATTCTAATTAAATTGCTTAACCTATATAATCCTTTTGCTTTCTTTTCCTCACTTGCTCAATTACAATCATGAATATGTGAGGAAGGTTAGGATTGTCATTTTTCTATATAATTTATCTATAAAAGTTTAGTAATTTCCTTTCTCTCCTTTTTTTTTGTGTGTGTGTGTGTGTTTTGATGGTTAGTCTAATTTTTTTTTTTCTTCGTGGATCTTCGATCACCCAGCAATTAGCTGAATATCGACTTATTATGAGATATTATGAGATATGGGTTTGAATATTCTAGTGGATTGGATATGAGTTGGATAAGGCTGTCCAAAATTTAAGTCAAATACAGATATGTGATATCGCAGTATCCAATTGGGTGTCATTAACAATATTCAAGCACTAAAAAATATAGCATTTGTGTAAATGTATAAATATGTCAAGTGCTTATGAAGATAAATGTATTTGTTATTATTAATTTTTAAGCACTAAAAAATGTGGCATATACATTAATGTACATATATGTCAAATGTTCATACGAATAGGTATATATGTGCCACTATTAATATTTAAGCACTAAAATATATGGCACCTGTATGTATCAATAAATATACACATGTCAAAAGCTCGACATGGTGCATATGTGCCACTATTAATATTTAACTGCTAAAAAATGTTGCACTTGTGACAACGTGTACATATATATCAAATATTTACCTGTACAAGTAAAAGCGTACTAACCAATCTGTAAGCTTTTCACATGAATATAATCAATCTGGCCCATATTCCATAATATTTGACAAATAAGGGACACGATGGGAAAATTAGCACAATTAAAAAGCACCTCATGCAAGTATTAGGAGTTAGGAACGGTGAAAATTAAATATTTTAATTGGTGAAATAATATTTTTGTTTGTGCTTTACCTTTACACATTGGTGCACTTTTGTTGGGAAACGGATCGGCTACTCACTCTGCCACTAGCCAATCGGTGCCCTGTGGGCCCACCATAATGTATGTGTTTCATCCATTCTGTCTACCCATTCTTTCAGATCATCTATGGTATGAGCCCAAAAATGAGGTTAATCAAAATCTCAAGTGGACCGCACAATATTAATTGAACGCCCACCATTAAAAACTTCTTGGGGCCACAAAAGTTTTGGATAAGCTTATATATATTTTTCCCTCCATCTAAGTCTGTATGACCTAATCAACTGATTAGATGTCAAATAACCATTACAGTGGGCCCTAGGAGGTTTTTACCGGTGGACATCCAATCACTACTGTTTTCCCATGGTGTGGTCCACCTGAGATTTAGATATATTTAATTTAATTTTTAGGATCAAGACCTAAAATTATCTTTCAAAATGGATGGACGGAGATAAAAACACATACATCATGATAGGTCACCAGAGCGCCGACCAGCGTCACTAGCCAAACAGCGTCCCTTTTGTTGAGCCATGTCAAGGACAGGAGATTCTGTTCAGCAATCGATGTCCAAAAGGGACGGAACAACCACTGACCGCTCCTGACCGGCTAGCCCAACAGATGCCATGGAAGTCGCGGGCGTTGTGCCTACAATTTTTCGTTTTGCCTCTGTTCGGACTCGGGATCTAAGGTGTAGCGACACCACTCGGCCTTACAAGCTTAAATGGTCAAATAATTTGAACCGTCCATTTTCTCACTACGACTGTAGATAAGTATCGTTCCCATGATTATGCTTCAGTAATGATCTTATCCTTTGATTTTTATATGCAATCCGTAGAAATTTTTCATTACATTGTCTTAATGTCTTCTACGTATATTGATGGTCACAATTATCCTTTCGTCGTGTATCATTGAATCCACAGCATGGACGGTTCAGATTAACGGACTACTCAGCAAGTGGGCCCGAGTGGTGAGTAAATAGCTGTCTCTACGGAAATGGAAAGGAAGAAAAGACGGTAGTTTAAGAAAACTAACTGCCGGAGTGCGGAGACGGCATCTTCCACCTCGTCCCTGGACGGAACGGGCCCAAAAACGAACCGTTCGGAAAACCCCGTAACGGCATCAACTTGCTCGACGGCTTCCCATTCATCAGCGTCAATGGAGGCGGGTGAAGAACGCAAGCCGTTAACGGTGGAAGTGGCGGAAACGGGCAGACTAACGGAGGAGGAAGAAGGAGAGGATGAGGATGTAACGGAAAGAAGAGTAGTGGGTTTGGGTCTTGCTGTAGAGATGGACTCCTGGACCCCACCAAGGCCCGTCCCAACTGCTCGTCCGACTGCACGCAGCATCCCTCCTCCCATTTCTCTCTCACTCTCCTCTCTCCCTCTCTCTGGCTTTTTATTGTATTGTAAGAGATGAGAAGGGCCTAAGTCCAACCGGTTGGACTGCAAGTTACGATCCACCCAACGAATATCTCCCAACCCATTAAGTTTATTTAAAATCTAAACCTTGAAATAGGTTGGATCTATGATGAGGTTTATCTAATGAAAAAATAAGAATCATATGCTTATCAATTGGGCCACACCATTAAAAAAAATTTCTAACCATTGATAACTAGAAAATACAATTATGGCCTACTAGATGAGTGGATATAGATGATTTTTTGTATAAGATAATCCTCATGATGATGTGAACCTATTGGGTGGGTTGGATATCGAATGAACTTAACAGGTCGGAAGCTATCCTCTAGGTGGACCGTAACTTGTAGTGCAACTGGTTGGACTTAAACCTTCTAGATAAGGAGCTCTCTGGTTAGTGGTTACACTTCGTGGCACTTCTTCGCCAAAATATCCTCTTGCGTGCTGCCAAAAACCGCGATGAATGTGAAGTCCTCGCGTATTAGGACCTGAATAGTGTCCTGATGAAGACCGTTGATGCGGTGGGACACGACATTGATGGTTGATGGAATTCCGGATTGGATGATACTATCCGACTCATCTATGGCTGTGATTTATGGACTGCTTTTATGTTTCGTAGTAAGCATCCATCCATTTTCCGTTCATACAACGGGCTGGATATTCCTCAAGGACCTGAACCATGGCCCAATTTGTGTGCAAATTAGCAGATCAGGAAAAAGCAACGGTTAAAAATGATTCTTTTCTTTTAGGACCATCGGTAAAGTGCACCTGCATGCCATTGATGGTGGTGAAGGAAGCAGATGGTGAGGCACGTCAATCAACGGTTTGGATTGCTGATACATGGGCTTCATGTGCACAAAGTGTAGAGGAATAGTAGGATACCCCATCTTGCTGATCCGGAGCTTTGGAAGTAGAATTTTAGCAGATGCGTCTACGTAAGCAAGTGAGATGCATGTCTTTGTAACGGGAACTTGTGACGTATCAACGGTATCCATCAATCAGTTAGGGGCTTTATTTTTTGCCACGAGAGTATATTAAGAAGTCATGATATTTGTTCTTTCCGAATTTAAATAATTAGCTTATACTGCTTTAATAACATGTAAAATAACTAATTTTTCTAAAAGCTTCAATGGTTAATGGTTAAAGAATTGTGTACTACTATGTAAGGATTTTAATATGATCCCACACCTTTTTCCTTCATCGGCATCACATATGTGCTTCACCCCTTGTCTCTGATGATCAATCTAATAAATTACCCACGGGTGATGTTCCCATTTTGATACAATATTCTTTATCCTAAAATTTAGTCTTACATGATATTCCTTGTTCCAACTATTATTTTAACCTTTTATTCATAGCAACCTAATCAAAGCTTAAATTGTGCGGTCATTTTTTTCACCTTTTGTATTTTTCAGAACCTATCACCAAGGAATATGATTAGAGTGAGTGAAGTATGATGGATGCGCAAGCATCACTCAAACATAACCCATATATGAATTATATAAGCACAACCTTCTCATTCATCATACCTCTCAACCAAATAACTTTATTGAATGCTTTCATCACCGTTTTATATTTCGCTTCGATTATGGAAAGAGTAACAATAAATTGAAGCTTCGACATCCAGCTAATCACTCCACCCGCTAGCATAAACAAGTAATCTGAAGTCGACCTTCTATTATCTACATTCTCATCATAATTAGCGTCCGCGTGGTTTATCATTTTTTCAAAATTTAAAAGTGTCAAAATGTATTCTATTGTACTTCGTATGTTACGAAGTAGCCATTTCACTCTCTCATAGTATTGCTTGTTAGGGTTAGACGTGTATTTGTTCACAACACTCATTGCATGTGAAATATACAATCTCGTACAGACCATGACATACATAAAAATGCACACCGCGCTCAAGTAGGGACACGAGACACATGCTGCTTTTTTTCATCTGATGTAGGACATTGTTACAAAGAAAGTTGAAAGTGAGTAGCATGGGGAGTACTAATCTGTTTTGTCTTGTCCATCATAACCGTGAGTAGGACCTTCTCAAGATACTTATCTCGAGACAACCATAACATACTACTTTCTCTGTCCCTATGTATATCAATGCTAATAATTCTCTTTACAACTCTCAGATCTTTCATTTTGGATATCTTGAATAATTGAGCCTTTAATATGTTGATCTCAGACATGCTTTAGCTGAAGATAAGTATATCATCAACATATAATACAAGGATAATAAATTTCAAATCACTTATTGCTCTAAAAGTAGACACAGTGATCGAATTCACTTATAGTGAATCATTGATTCATCATGAAAGAATCAAACTTTTTATACTATTGCCTAGCCAATGTTTCATATTATATAATGACATCCTTAACTTATAAGCTTTATTCTTTAACTCATGTACCTCGAATCATTTTAGTTGTTTTCATGTAGATCTGCTCTTTTAATTCTCCATGTAGGAAATGTTCCAATTCAAGACTATATAGGGCAAGCAATGCCAACACAAATATGATAGAAAGTTGTGTTGACTTTGTCTCGACAAGAAACAAATGTCGAAACAAACTACAAGTGCAAAAATCTCGCTAAAGTTGACACCATCCTTTAGCGCATAACCCTTTGCTACAAGTGTGACCTTTTATCTATCATATTTCTTTAATGAATCCACTTACATCCAATCACTTTCTGCCAAACGGAAGGCAACACCAACTCCCATGTCTCATTATTGTACAAAGAATCAATCTCATTTTGCATTGCTGTCATTCACTTTTTTACATCTACGTCATTAATAACCTCTTTAAAAGTAGACGGGTCCCCCTCATTTGTAACAAGGGCAAATGCAACAATGATAACTTACAATCCTGCAGTGGATTTCTCCTGACAGGTGGCCGCTTCACCCGCTCGTGTACCTCTTCATGCGACTCAACTTCTTTAAGTGTCTCAGCCTTGTCGATTTCGATATCAATCACTGCTGATTTCTCGATTTCTTTGTGTTCATTCTTATGAAACAAAGAACCCTCATCAAACTTGACGTCTTAACTCATTGTGATTTTTTGCATGACCCGGTCATATATCATGTATCCCTTGACACTATCACCATATCTAATAAAGGTACACTTTTTCGTCCTTTATTATAACTTATATCTCTCAACAGACAATACATTAGAGTAAGCATCACAACCGAATACATGCAGCCCTAAGTAGTATACTTGGTGACCACTCTATACTTCTTAAGGAATCCTGCAATTAATAACCTTTATATAATGACCAATTCACCAAATAACAAGTTGTGTTAATGGCCTTAGCCCATAGATTATTGCCCAACACAACATTATTTAATATACTTCAGACCATTTTCAATGAGTCTGATTCATACGTTCCGCCACACCATTTTGCTATGGTGTGTGTTGTGCCTCACAATCCGTCTCATCCTTACAAAATTGATTAAATTAATTCCAAGTAAATTCTTCGTTATTATCCGTCCTTAGTACTTTTAACTGTCATTCTGATTATTTTTCAACGAAGACATTTTAAGATTTTAAAGTGGCAAACACATCAGATTTATTCTTCATGAAATAAACCCGCACATTTTTAGAGAAATCGTCAATGAATGTTATGAAGAATAACGACCCTAGTCTATAAAATATGGGGGACGACTCCCATATGTTTGAGTCCACATAATCTAATAGTCCCTTACTACTATATTTTTTAGATTTAAATGACATTTTTAAATGTTTATCATATATGTAATGCTCACATATATACAAATCATCAATTTTTAAAAACTATTAATCAAACCACGATCTATGAGTACCTTCATACCACGCTCACTCATGTGACCTAGGTGCACATGCTACATACGTGCCGACATTGAATCTGCT
This sequence comes from Magnolia officinalis, assembly GCA_021015155.1. Taxonomy (NCBI): domain Eukaryota; kingdom Viridiplantae; phylum Streptophyta; class Magnoliopsida; order Magnoliales; family Magnoliaceae; genus Magnolia; species Magnolia officinalis. Next base: position 124,770,603 of record JAJHSJ010000001.1, on the reverse strand, counting down.
ACAAACGATGCAATTCCACCCGATATATATTCCAGATCAACTTGTAGAGATTGTCGTTCATTCATGCTTTCATAACAATGAGTACCCCTTTCGAAACTCTTAGGACACCATCATCGTCGGTGAACTTGCATTCTAATACATTAAGAGCACTCAAAGAAATCAAATTTTTCTTCAAATTTATAATGTGCTTCACATTAGTCAAAGTATGCTCCACCCTATCAAACATCTTGATGTAAGCTAATCCAATTCCAATAATCTTACAGGCATGATTATTGCTCATAAGAACCAAGCCATCATTATACTATCCAACGTGTTAGGGCCAACTTTTATTGCTAATTTGTCTTAAATTACTTTGGTCAAATGAGGTAAACACTAGATTAGTGGGTTGAGAAATGTACGCTCGAAATTAAGTATATTATAGAGATCTAAGTATTGATATGGACCATCAATCATATGGGCCCACCTTTGATTTCCCATCACTCTTAAATAACTCCGAACGGATGATCCTTAATTATCACCTGATTAATGGTTTGATAAAATGGATGGTCCATATTAAGTATATTAGGGATGTCTAAGTATTGTGTTGTCCATCATGTTGGCTCCATCTAAATTTTATTGCTCATTCATCATAAATTACTTTAGCTGATAAGCTTAAACACTAGATTAGTGGGTTGAGAAATATGTGCTCCATGTTGAATATATGGTGGAGGTCTAAGCATTGATATGGACCATTACATGGGCCCACCTTTGATTTCATGTCCTTCTCAAATTACTTTAATTGGATGATATAACTATTTGATTCATAATTTAAAAAATAAACTGCCTGTATTAAAGTTGGAAAATTGATCTAACACTCATGAATTAAAATAGTATTGTCATTTACAAGCCTGAATGGATAAATGTAAAAAAGTTTACAAACGTTAATTGGGCCAAAGAAAACACGTCATGGAGTCACTTACATATATAAATGTAACTTACACCTAGGGACTTGCATTTTATGTAGCAGTGCTGACAACGCCTGTGATAATGTAGACTAACCACAATACAGGTAAGCAAACTTTTTCTACTCATGTCCAAGGAACAGGATTCTACACGTAAATGGTTGGGAAACATACGTGCCCTTGTTTGGCCTCGATCCTAAAAGTCCTGCTTATAGAACACACAAGGTGGGCCCCTCAAAATTATAACTAAAACCAATACAATCGCGTGGTACGCCTACTTGATTTTGGTAACAACGTGATTTTTGGTAATTCTTTGGCCCTGACGAGTCGAGATGAATGGACTAGATGGCTTATAAATACCATCGGTGAGCCGTACACAAAGCTAGCGGTGGGGAATCCATCCTAACACTTTCCAACACTGTGGCGTACCTGAGTTATGGATTATCATTACTTTTGATTTCAACGGTTAACGTGAGGCAGCGGACCTGATGGACGGGAATGATCTCATGAAATTTCACTAGCGCGATGTACGCGAGAGCGGCTCGTTACTTACGGTATTCGGTAAAATCATGAATGTTGAAGAAAATCCCAGTATATAACCAGATTTAGGGCATCGAAGGAGCAGCCGACCCTTTCTCTCTGGGAGCAAAAACCCTAGGACGCGAGATTAGGGAGAATCTCTGAAACGATGGGTGAGACTTTTGAAATTGAATGCTGCCATTTCTCTCATGATCTCCACTACGTTCCTTATTTCTTTCATTTTCTGCAAAAAAATTTCCAATAATTTGCGGATGGATTTAGGGTTAGGGTTTTACATCGGATCTCGCACAGATCGCATTTAAAAATAAAAAATAAAAAAAATCTTCCATTGACGCGTTTGGCTTCCATTTTAGGAGCGATTCGGTTTAGGGTTCTAACATTTGTTTTTGGGTTTATGCTTTTAATTTTTTAATTTTCATTTTTCATGTTGTGTTTGTGGGATTTAGGGGCTTACAAATACGTGTCGGAGCTTTGGAGGAAGAAGCAATCGGATGTGATGCGGTTTTTACAGAGGGTTCGGTGCTGGGAATACCGCCAGCTCCCATCGATCGTGCGTGTCACGCATCCCACCCGCCCCGATAAAGCTCGACGGCTGGGATACAAGGCGAAACAGGTATATTGGTTTCTTTTCTGTAATTATTATTTTGTTTGGCGATCCGGACTGCCCAATTAGTGTGCCATTGTGGATAGTGTAGCCGCCATTTATTTAGGGCCTGTTTGGATGCCTGTAAGTTATTTTAAGTTGTAAGTGACTTACCTGTACATGTGAAAGTCACTTACAGGGAAGTGACTTCTCACCTCCATCCCCCTGCAGTTTTTTGGTAGATTTGCCTGTAAATGACTTACAGGTTGTAAGTAACTTACAGGTGAATTTTCTCCCCCAAACACCACCTGTAAGTGACTTCCCTGTAAGTCGCTTCCTACTTACGATCATTTGATCAGTGCGGATTTTGGTATGCTTGGTCGTGCGATGCATGCAAGGATCTAGGTTGCCACATTAGGTTACGTGTATACCACATGTATGTTTTATCCTAGAATCATAGTGTCTGGTTATGACTACATGACCGATCCTCATTGATGATGATGGTCATCTTGGAATGGTTTATCCCCGATGGTTCAACGTTGAATGGATTCAGGAACTTGTTACAGATATTGCAAAAATTTACTCCTCAACCAAGTAACGGTTCAGAGTGTGACTTTCCTGGGGACTGAAACCGGCTAGCCCCTACTTAGTCCGACTTGGTCCTGTATCATTGTGTTGGCTCTTGGTTTGGACTAAACCAATCTGAGTCGTATGGGTTGATTTCGAAAACCATGATGTATAGTTGGTTCTGTGGTATTGAATTAGTTAACAGCATAGAAGGTGAATCATCATTGAGATCTTCATAGGCTTATACCAGCTACTTGAGTTTGGCCTTTAATGCTGTTTGCGATCATGGGAAAGAGATCCTCACGAAGATGATACTGAATATCCAATGATGGATCTAATTGGGCTGATTAAAATCATTGGTTGGTCCAAGTCTAATTTGAAAAAATGCATGTGAGCAGTGCCTATTGTTGGTGCTTTATCTGCTCACCTAGATACGTGATGATTCAGACCGCTTGACTACTTAACTGCAAAGTAAAACTAAACACTAAATGCCATTTAAGTGGAAAAAAATGAGGGCATGGTGCCCGCCATTTTTTTTGAGAGAGAACAACTATTTTATTAAGGAGCTCGTAAGGAGGTCCCCCCCAATATTGGGATTAGCTTAATCCTGATTTTGAGGAATTTGCTAACCGAACAGACCTTAAAGTTAGCTATTCTGCACATGCCTTCAACAAATTTAGATACAACAAATAACTTTATTAATGGACTGATGCATTTGTTTTGAGTCTTCACTAGAATTGGTTGATTACATCATTGGGAACTCTACATGTGGCATGTAGGAAGAATCTGAATATGTTGAAAAGAGAAGGGAAACTGCTTTCTCCCCAAGGGCCTGTTTGGTGTCATGGAAAGGAAAGGAATCCCCTACCCAAACAGGTTCTAAAGTTAGTTATTCTGCATGTGCCTTCAACAAATGTTGATATACAATAAGTCAACAAGTAACTTTATTAATGGAATCATACATTTGGTTTGAATCTTCATTAGAGTCGGTTCATCAAATCATTTAGAGCTATACATGTGCTTCATAGAAAGAGGTACAACATGTTGAAAAGAGAAGGGAGACTGCAGGCCTGTTTGGTTTCACTAGAAAGGAAAAAAACACCATTTCCCACAAAACTAACTTTCTATTGTCCGTGAAGCCTTTCGTTGTGGGTATTTGTGGGAAACACCATTTCTCACTTTCTCTATTTTTTTGTTGGAAAATCAACAATTTTATTTTCCCACCTTCCCCCATTAAGAAAGATACTTTCCTATGATAGAAGGAAAATGTGTTTCTCAAGAGTTAAACCAAAATGTGCCACATGCCATCTTCAATCACCCAAGAAGGGAAATGGGTTTCTCAAGAGTTAAACCAAAACGTGCCACCTACCATCTTCAATCACTCAAGATGTGCCACATAAGCCTTGCCCATCTTTTGCTGTGCCCCTCATCTACCATTATGCCACATGTGTTGTCATGCCCCAAATACGGTTCCCGGTGCCTATATGCCACATCCCGAATTTGGTGCCGACAACCTTCGTAGAATCCCGATTCTGTCACTCAACACCTATACATCAAGACCCAAAGGCGGCGTTCCACAAGGAGGATTTCTGAAGAAACTTTGTAACCGAGCGTAACCATAAGAGCTCTACGAGGAACATACACCTCCACTATACAAGATTAGATGTTTTTTTTTTTAGAGATTATACAAGATTAGATATAATGCTGTAAAAAGAGAAATACATTTGATACAAAACAAAAACAAAGGAGCATGACCTAGCATCGCCAACTACCACACTCTAACATAACCTGAAAACATGAGCAAACACCCATGAGCTACCACACGAAGCCCAATAGAGTGTGTGTGTGCATGTGTAATGCATATGACAAATATATTGCAGCAATGACTATTTCAGTACGTAGCAAGGATGGAGGGCTAGTCATGCCAATGTCCATGCGTGCAATCAGCCATACCAAGGCTATGCATATATGCTATGCGAAGGCCAACCGGGCCGAATGTGCGATGAAACATGCCAATCCTGATGTGTAATCCACATCTCAGTATAATTCTCATTTGGAATCATCGGGGTCTAGTGCACAATCAATGTTTGTACTCCGAGGCAATGAGAGGGCAAAAAGACCTAACTGTCCGCCATGACTGTGGAATGTCCATAGCCACGCCATAGCGGCACCCATTTGTAAGTTTGTCAGACATGGCCTCAATCGCCACTACGCTCTTCGAGTAGGTGAGGTCGAACCCCTTTTCAACCGACCCCGACACAGTGAGAGATGCGGCCTACTGGTATTCAACACTCGTGCGCTCATGTATCCACTCAGTCCATACATTGAGGCATCCTGTGGGCCCAAAGGTTTTATGGACTTTTATGTACGGATGTCCTATACGCCTTATAACCACAACCAATTTCTGGTGTCCATAATCGCCAATCACGATGAATCTGTGGTGGCCACAATCCTAATGTTACTAGTGCTTACATGCGTGTGTATCATGCAAACATGCGAATGCATGAGTTCATCATAGTCATGCAAGCCGTGAATTCATGCATGACTTCCTCATCTCATATGGGTCACTTGAAATGTTTAAAGCTGTAGGGACATCCAATGCAACCTTGCCACATATAGGTAAGCCAAAACTATGTCATGCATACCAATTGTGCTCCACCACCAGATGTACTCTACATGATCAAACAATCATTCACATGTTAAGCACACATGATGCGGATGAAGTATGAATGTTGCATAACATACAATGAACTATGCATGTGGATGTGGTGTGCACGTAGTGCCGCATCAAGTACAATGGACATGCTATATCAATATAAAGGCAATGCTATATCGAGCGTAAGAGTAATGCTACATCTAGAATAAAGTAAGCGCCACATTAGCTTAAAGGAAGTGCCATAGCAACATAAGCATAAACATTGCATAAATTTGATAAAGTAAATACACCATTCACAAGAGGTGGGGGCCCACTTGGAATCCAAGTCTAAAAGAGCCTCATAAGGCTATACTTGGGTGGGCTTTCAAGCCAATGGGTCCACTTAATGAGCATACACACATGCGACCTAAACGTACTAACAACGACAACCATATGAGGCACAATAGTAGGGTCCACAAGCAATCACGGTGGTCTCGCAAAAGGTCAAAGTGGGCCCTATGATGTCCCCAAACAAGGCCCAACAAGGGTGGGGTTCACCTCTTTCCCTCGCAAACAAATAAAAATTAAAAAAGCAAATAAAAAGGGATTTACATCGCATGATTGACATTTTAAATCATGCACTCGTCATTTTAAAACATCAAGGGCTAGGATTTTTTAAAGGGTTGGGATCTCATTTTTTTTTTTCATTTCTTCTCTCATTTTCCTTCCCTATTTTTTTTTTTCCTTTCCTCTCATTGGAGCTTATACATATGGGATCTTGGATTGCTAATGGGATGAAATGGAAAAGAGAGGGGTGTAGAGAAATGAGGAGTAAGAGGGGTTATTTTCCTTTAGGTGTTGGGAGTTGTGTGCATAGGTGTAGAGAAATGAGGGATAGTTTATGCATAAAAATGTGCATGAGGAAAGGGAAAATAGGTTTTGTTGACTTTGGGGTGGTACTTATGTGAGGGAATAGGAAAATATAGGGGTAATCTAGGGATCGTAGGGTTACTTTAGTAGGTAAGGTAGGGGCATTTTAGGTCTCTTGGCATTACTTGAAAATGATGCTTTTTGGAAAAAAGAAAAAGGCTATGGGCGTATGTGGTGTCGTTTGGCTTTTGTAGTAGTAGAGTAATGTCATTTCACATGAGTGAAGAATTTGCTTTAGATGCTTGTAGAGATGCTCTGCAAGTGGGTATGCCATGTGTGTGCGCTCATTTGGATGCGAACTTAGAATCGCTAGGGTCCCTAGTTTGAAAGGACCTAAAGAATTACCTTTAGACTTCTCGGGTTGCAGGCTTAGTCTAAAATAAGGTTCTCGCTTGAGAACTTAGAAACTTCTGAGCATAGCACCCTGGTGTGTGTGCCTTACTTGGGGTTGGGTTGTTTAGAAATTCTGAGGGTGAAATTTTCTTTCAGGAGGGGAGAGTTGTGAGACCCGTGTTCCATTAGAACCTTTTATACGCATGTTTCTGGCATCGACGTACCCAGGATGCATTGGATCCGTCGATCGTGCCCTGTGATTTGTGTTACTTTGACTTGAGACCTCTACCTTAGTGATCGCGCCGACGCTGCAATCACAACGCCGTGCAACATGCCGTATTGCGATATTTGAATTGGAAGTTATAGATCTAAGCGTGAATCGAAACATTGAATGCTTGCACATGCATGTTATGAACCCTATTTGCAAATCATCTTTATAAGTATCTAAAGCATATAACCCACCCATGTGAAATAACTTCACTCTACCCATATAAAAGGTAAAATACACCCCATACCCCCATAGTTTTTTTTTTCCCATTTCAAAAAGCATCATTTCCATGCAACGCCAAGCGACCTAGAATGCCCATACTCTTACCTACTAAAGTACCCCAACAATCACTAAACTACTATATTTTTCCATTCCCCCTCACAAGTACCACCCCAAAGTCAACAAAATCCATTCTCTCCCCATGCACATTTTCGTTCCTAAACTACCTCCATTTCTCTACCCCCATATGCACACAATTCCCAACACTTAAAGGAAAATGACCCATCTTATTCCTTATTTTCTACAGCGCTCCCTCTTTCTCATTCCATCCCATTAGCAATCCAAGCTTCCATACGTATGAGCTCCCATGAGAGGTAAGAAAGAAAAGAATAGAGAAAGAAGATGAGAGAACAAAAGAAAGGAAAATGGTAGAAAAGAATAAGAGGAAGATGGAATGTTGGGTCTTGGAATCTCCACTAATGGAGATCCCAACCTTGTGGAAGACCCTATCCCTTGATGTTTTAAAATGGTGAGTGCATGGTTTAAAATGCCACTCATGTAATGTAAATTTCTTTTTTCTTTGCTTCTTTTAATTGTTATTTGTTTTGGACCCCACCCTTTTTTAGCCTTGTTTAGGGTCGTAAGGCCTACTTTGATGCCTCTTGGTTGCCCCTGTTAGTGCATTTAGGTTGCTTGCTTGTATGCTTGTTGAGTCGACATTGGCTTGAAAGCCCACTCAAATATAGCCTTGTGGGGCCTTGTTAGACTTGGATTCCAAGTGGGCCCCCCACTCTTGTGAATGGTGTGTTTACTTTATCAAGTTGGTGCGATGTTCACGATTGTGTTGCTTCACTTCCTTTAAGTTAATGTGGCGCTTACTTTATGCTAGATGTAACATTACTCTTATGCTCGATATAACATTGCTCTTATATTGATATAACGTGACCTTTATACTTGATGTGGCATTGCATGCATAGTTGATTGTATGTTGTGCATCATTCATACTTCATTCGCGTCATGTGTGCTTAACATGTGGATGATGGTTCGATCATGTAGAATACACCCGGTGGTGGACAACGGTTGGTACACATGACATAGTTTTGACTTACCTATATGCGGCAAGGTTGCATTGGACGTCCCTATGGCTTTAGGGCATTTCAGGGGACCCATATGAGATGGCGCCGCCCTGTATGTATGCACGACTTGTATGACATGGTTGCATGAAGATGGACTCATGCATTCACGCATTTGCATGATGCACTTGCATGTACAACCTAATGACATTAGAATTGTGACCACCACAAATTTATTGTGGTTGGCAGTTATGGACACTGGAAATTGGCTATGGTTACATGACATAAATGGCATCCGTGGGTAAAAGTCCTTAAACCTTATGGGCCCACAAGATGCTCCAATGTCCGGATTGAGTTGATATATGAGCGAATGAGTGCTGAATATCATTAGGTCGCGTCTCCCACTGTGTTGGGATATGTTGGAAATGGGTTCAACCTCACTTGCTTGAAGACTGTGGTGGCGATTGAGGTCATGTCTGACCAACATGCAAATGGGTCCGCTACTGGCGTGCTGGGTGGGATTTGGCATGGCCACGTGCCTTCCACTGCTAAGGTATTCCGTATCGGTATCGGTTGGCGTAACGGTGCCCACCGATACCGATACGGATACGGGGGCGTAACGGCTTGTAACGGTGCAAATTTTTTATTTTTTTTGCCAAAAAAATATGCAAAAATTATGGATTAAATATGGAATATTCCAAACATTCCAAATATGCATTCATTTATAATTTGGAACATGTTTATGGTGGTGTAACGGTCCACTCTTTGGTGAGAAGTTGTATTGGTCTGCAGGATGAATTTATGAACCTGACAACCTAGTATTGGCTACAAATATTTTATATTTAATTATCTAACTATAGAATATCAATATAAATTAATTAGAATGAATCTAATAACAAAATATCTCATATTTCATATTTGTAGGTATTGGTATATTACATACCTTGTGACTTGTGTACGTTTTATTTCAATATACAATCTAGGGACTTTTATGTCCTATTATGTAATTCATTTATCTAACAAATTAATATAATTCTTCACAATAAATCTTAAGAAAAAATTTGAAATTATATTCAAGTAAATATAGTGTTGTCGATTTAGAGCTGATTTAGTGAATCATTCGTTGCCCCAAATCAACGTTAAATTCATGCAATCTATTGGCACTTATCTCACTAATGGATTGGTGGATATTTATTGAACAATGAAGAATGAAAAATATCAAATGATCATATTTCAAAAAAACAAGTGTTTGCAAATTAACGGTGAGAATCATTTAAACAATTTAATTTTGGAATTGTGACTTGGCAACAATAGTGTCATAATTTAATTTATTAATTTTGAGTTAATGTATGCCTCATGGACAATTTTTACGGCCATGTACATAGGGCCCACCATGATGTATATATTGTATATCAATGACATCCATTTGTTTTATCAAATCATTTTAAGGTAAGGCATGGTCCAAAAATAAGGTAGATCCAGATCTAAGGTGGACCACTAGTGGGTGAGGCCTTGAAATTGGGGTCCACCTTGATGTATTTGTATATCCGTGCCGTCAATCTATTTTGCCAACTCATTTTAAAGCATGATCCAAAAAATCAGGTAGATTTAATTCTTAGGTGGATGACTAGTGAATGACGCACTGAACATATGACCCACCTTGATGCATTTGTTGTATATCCATGCTGTCCATCCTTTTTGCCAACTCATGGTCCAAAAAATGAGGCAAATCCAAATCTTTGGTGGACCACACAATAGGGATCGAATTTCTACAATTAAAACTTATATTATTATTATTATTATTATTATTATTATTATTTGTTAATATTATTTCTTAAGTTGCGAACTTGTGTTTTCTTTGATCTATGTCCATGCAACCTTGTCAACAGTTTCAATGGTAAATAAACATTACAGTGGGTCAACGGTGGGCATTTAATCCTACCGTGCGGTCCACTTGTTATCCGAATCTACTTCATTTTAGAGACCATGCCTTGAAATGATCAAGAAAAACTGATGGGTGGCATGGATATATAATATAACACATAAATCAAGGTGGACCACATGCACAAAAACAATGCAAGTGCACGGTGGACATTCAATCTTACTGTGCGGTCCACTTGAGATATGGATTTGCTTCCTTTTAGGGACTGCCTTGAAATGATTAGGAAAAACTGATGGGTGGCATGGATATATAATACAACACAAATCAAGGTGGGCTGCATGCACTAAAATAATGCAAGTGCACTAAGCGGCATACGCCGCATACTACCGATAAAATAAGGTACGTGGCTGTAAAACAGCCACGCCGGGCGCGGATTAGCTACCTACAGGTTTGAGTAGCGAGACACGCTACTGAAGTGACGTCACCAAGTTCCGTGGGCCCCACCATAATGTATGTTTTATATCCACACCTTCCATCCATTTGTAGAGATCATTTTAGGGCAATATCCAAAGAATGAGTTAAATCCAAAGCTCCAGTGGACCCCAACACAGAAAACTGTGGGGACAGTGATGCCCACCATTAAAAACTTCTAAAGGCCACGAAAGTTTTAGATCAAGCTGATATCTGTGTTTTACCTTATTTCATGTCTTTTTTAACTTTTGAACGGGTTGGATTTCAAATAAAAATTATGGTGGGCCTTAGGATAGTTTCAACGGTGGGAATCACTCTCATAATTGTTTTCTGTGGTGGGGTCCACTACATCTTTTTATATGCCTCAATTCTTTGGCTCATGCCCTAAATAATATCTCAAAATGGATGGACGATGTGGATACAACACATACATCATAGTGGGCCCCACAGAACTTGGTGACGTCACTTCAGTAGCCGACTCGTTACTAACCTGTCAGTATCTAATCCGCGTCCGGCCACGCCCCCCATTCATTTTTTTTTGAGACTGTGACAGAGGGAGAGAAATGAGAGGGAAAAATAAAAATAAAAAAATGAGAAGGAAAGAAAGGGAAAATGAGAGAGAGAAGGAGAAAACGAGAGGGAAAAAGAAAGAGGGTGGAGAGGGAGTTGCACTAGAGGGAAAAGAAGAAGAAGAAGAAGCAGGAGGAGTTGCAACAACACCGCGAGGAATTGCAGCAGCGCCGCGGAGAAGAAGAAGAATAAGAGGAAGAAGAAGAAGAAGAGGAAGCGAGAATAAGGTTCTTTTATTATTTTTTGTTTTTTCTTTTCTTTTCCTTTTTATTTTTTTTTATTTTTTTGTTTTTTCTTTTAGGGTTACTGGAATTGTTACGGGCTCGTAACGACAGTTATGCCTTGTAACGGCCCCGAAACGGCCGTTTCGGTTCCGTTTTCTGCACCTCTCCGTTTCAGCCCCGTATCTCGTAATGGTAACCGCTGTTATCGTTATGTATCGGCCGATATGGCCGATATGTAACCGATTTGAGATACCCTGTCCACTGCTGTGGCGGGTAGTGAAGTCTTTTTGCCCTCTCATTACCTCGGAATACGATCCTCGACTACATGCTAGATCCCAGTGATTTCAGATGAGAATCGTATTGAGATGTGGATTAGACATCATGATTGATATATTACATCACATGGCCGCATATGACATTCGACCTAGTTGACATTCGCATAACATATATGCATAGCCTTGGTATGGCCGATTGCATGTATGGACATTGGTATAAGTGGCCCTCCATCTTTGCCGCTTACTCTAATATTGATATGTTATTATTGCGATATATCTGTCATATGCATTGTGTACGTTCACATACTCTACTGAGCTTTGTGTGGAAGGTCATGGGCGTTTTCTCATGTTTTTCAAGTTATGTTAAAGTGCGACAGTTGTCAATGCTGGGGCACACTCCTTTGTGTTTGCTTTGTTATCATATGTATTTCCCTTTTTGCAGCATTGTATCTAATCTTATAGAGTGGAGGTGTTGTTGCTTGTGGATTTCTTATATTTATGCTCGGCTACAAAGTTTCTTCGGAAATCCTCCTTGTGGAATGCCGCCTTCGAGACTTGGTGTATGGGTGCAGAGTGTCAGAGTCGGGGTTCTACGGAGGATGTCAACATTGTATTCGGAACATGGTTTATGGGCGTCGGGAACCGGATTTGGGGCACGACATGTGTTAGTGTCACCATCCATCTTCTCTTATGCCTCGCATGTGCAGAGCGCTCCAAATGGGCTAATGTGCGAAGTGTCCCTCATGTACTAGTGAGCCACATGTGATCGTCATCGTCCAACTTCAATCGCTCAATATATGCCACATGGGCCAATGTGCACACGTTAATGTTGTCAATTTGCATAAGCGATCCCGTGTGCACTTCTGTGATGCACAACCACCTAGCCACTTTTTTTGAAAAAAAATAAAAAGGAAGGAAATTTTAAGGTAAAAAATGATATGTTTGTATGTGAAAATTTATGTAAAAATACTTCTAGTGTAGGGAATTGTTTTATTTATTATATAGTTTTAGTAGACTATTAGACTATAACAAGTTCATACAAATTTTATAGGTGTCATATATATATATATATATATATATATATATATATATATATATATATATAGATCCATCCATCCATCCAGGACAAATATATAATGGTATATTTCACATTCTGTAAAGTTATCTAACAAATTAATTCCAAGACTCTCTCTCTCTCTCTCTCTCTCTCTCTCTCTCTCCAATATTCTCTTAGTTCACAAAACACCTTTCAAAAGAACCTCATGATATTATTTTTGAACCCTTCTAGGTTAAGTTTGAAATGTTTAAATATTGAACTCTAATTCTGAAATCCTAATGGTGCACTTGGCTAAAAAATGATCCAACCACCTCATGATTAATTAGCTGATTCTCGTTTGGTCTCTTGATTTTGAAGAAAAATATATTGTTATTAAACTGTGATTTAAACAATTTAGCTCCATATGTTTCTTGAATATGAGTTTATCTGGTCAGCTTTTCAATCGTGTGGAAAAGTTATGGCTCTTGGAAATGAATAAAGTCTCTTGTGGATTTCTGTCTAACCTTGTTGATTCGTTGATTTTGGTCTATGACCAAATTATGTCTTAGACTTCTTATGTATTCCTTTGGGTTCCATCAACTACTCTTTTGGCAAGTTTAGAATGTTTGATTGTTTAGCCTATCAAGTAACTTAGTCCACTTTTGGGTGGTAAGTTTTAACACCTTTTGTGGGTCCATAGATTTTACATTCGTGCCTCTCTGAGACGCTTTTGAAGCTTTGTTGGCATGCTAAAAGGTTTGGTCATTCTTGCTCTTCAGTGCATTGTTTGGGAACAGTGTTTTAAATAGCATGCACTAGGCTGTGTGTAGGGTTGTAATGGGTCAGGTTCGGGTTGAGCCTGACCCGTTTACTCCATGGCCAAGAATTTCAGCCTGGACCTGATCTGTACATATTACCCTTTGGCCTGACCTGACCCACTTAAAATTCATCAAGCCCCAGCCTGACCTGCTGATGAGGACATCCGCTCGCCACCTGACCTGAACCTCTCTATTCAGGATTTTCTTCAAAAACTCTCAAGTTTCATCTCATTCTTCATGAAATTTGAAGGCGGTATCCAAGTGATTTGGATAATAGGATTGGTGCGAAGCCTTTCCCTCTTCGACAGAAGTCCGAGGCTTCCTTTATCTTTCGTCTTCTCTTTTCACTTTGATAAAAAAAAAAAAGGTATTCTTCCTTACATCACTTTCCTCTTCCCCATTGATCTAAACACATCCAAACCCCTCTTTCCCTCTTCCTTACATCACCGACATTAGCACAACCAAACCCTAACCTTGGAACCCTTCAACCCACACAAAATCTCCCACACGTGTGACCGTATGGCCACACGTGTGAGCCATCCTAGCTGGCTGTGTGGTCAGCCATACACCCTCCTTTGTTCCCCTTGTTTTCCTCATCAAAACCCCCTTGAATCCCCAACCCCAACCCTATCCTAATCCCTAAATCCCCCGATTGGAAATCCCCTACCCTAGATTCCCAAATTCCCTAACCCTCCAATCCTACAATTCCCTTCAATTAGGACTTGAAAAACCCCAAATCCCTTAACTAATCAAACAACTTAGTCCTAATTTCAGTTTTCCCTAAATTCCATGAACACTAGGTTAGCCTAAGCCCTAATTGAGCGAACCCTAATTCATATTAACTTCCCCTTTGGATTTATATTAGTTCCTATGCTAATTGGATGTTCCTACATCCATAAGATTCTATCAATTAGTGTTTGAATGGTTGTGCATTGTGTAGTTGTTACATATGTGCTTAAGTGCTTGATTCTTGAAGTATGATGAATTGTCGTAACTTAATGAATTGTAATTATTTAGGTTAACTTGCTGATTGATCTCAATTGATTATTTAGTCACATGCATGTGTCGTGCATCACCTGCCCTGTCCATTCAATTGTAATCAGATCAGGCTTGACCATTCCACCCAACCAGGCATAACCACACTCAGGTTTAAGAATGGACCTGATTAGAATTGAATGGACAGGGCAGGTGATGCAGGACACTTGCATGTGTCCTGCATCACCTGCCCTGTCCATTCAATTGTAATCAGGTCAGGCTTGACCATCCCACCCAACCCGGCATGATGACACTCAGGTTTAAGAATGGAGCATGCCCACCCATTCCCAATTAGTGGATACATACAAATATACATTCATCATTTGTATGTATCTGTACTTATTGTCCGCTAATTTATTTCACATTCATGGCCTGGTGGGGTCAGGTCATCGTGGCCAGCCCATTGATAGGCTATATGGGCGGGTCAAGTTGGGTCGTGCTCAACTGCGCTACGCCCATTTAGTTAAACAGGCTACATTTTCAGTCCAGCCCACAAACCATTTAGTTTGGCCCAAATCCTCCTCAGGAGCGTGTCGGGCTAGATGACCCTCAGGCCAACCCAACCCAAGTCACCCGACCCATTTCGACCCCTAGTTGCATGTAACATACACTAGATCCCATAGCCTAACCATCGTGCCATGTAGGACGTAGAGCATGAAATAGCACAAGTCACATGTAGTGTATGTCATTTTCCATGTATTTGTATTCTATGCAGCTATCATATAGGTTATGCAGCTTATGCTACACGTTGATGACCTTTTTTTCACACCCTTTTTAAAAAAAAAATAAAAAAATTTACAGTTATCATTTTTTTAAAGTTTGATTTTGTTATTTTTTTTATAATAAAAGCTTTTACTAATATTTTTTAATTGTTAAAACATAAGTTCATAAACAAAAATAGAAATGCTCCATTGCTTTCAGAGCACTATAACTTATAGTGCTACTATTTGCATCGGTCCACTTTGACAATCCAATTGACCGATCTGAGCTGTCTATTAGGCCCAGAACACATTTCGTGGACTACCATGAAAAAAAATGATCAGATGGTCAAATGCATCTTTGATTTGGCTTTATTTTCTTTAGCCACCCTTAATCCAAGCTACGGACTATTGAACCCTTCTCCATTTTTTATTTTATTTTATTTTGTTGTTGTTGTTGTTGTTTGTGGTGGACAGTGTCTTGTAGTCGTTTGAGCCTGCATGATTTGCCTTAAGTTCTCCCTTGTATTCTATCTAGAGGTGGTATGGGGTGTTTTTATGTTCTAAATCATTTACCTAAGAACGGTACTTGTCTATAGTCATTCTTATTCTGGGTCACTATCTAAATTTAGTGTTCATCTCAAGTTTGCACGACCATGGCGGAAACAATATTTTTGAATTTCAATTGCTGTTGTTGTTATGATTGTTGCTAATCAAGTAACTTGTAGTCTTTGGTTCCTGCACCGAGTCTGTAGCTTCTCTTTTTTTACTGGAGTTTGTGCTTGAGGATCCATTTCCATGAGTTGATTCCTCATCATCTGGATTTTTTTTTTTCTTTTTTCTTTTTTGAAATCAATCATTTTATGTAAATTGCAATTTGCTTTTAACTCTATTTTTTTTTTTTGCTGATGCATTGACAATGCGTTCTTTCAGTTTTTACTTGTTTGGTTCTGTTGTATGTTTTATGATTTATGAATTGACTGTTTTGTCTGGCAATGATTTGTGCAGGGATATGTGATTTATCGTGTCCGTGTCAGGCGTGGTGGCCGCAAGAGACCCGTCCCCAAGGGTATTGTGTATGGTAAGCCCAAAAACCAGGGTATCACCCAGCTGAAGTTTCAGCGGAATAAGAGATCAGTGGCGGAGGAACGGGCTGGCCGTAAATTGGGAGGTCTGAAGGTTCTCAACTCCTATTGGCTAAATGAGGTCAGGGAGAAACACAACCCCATTCTGGATCTGATGACATTGTAACATCTAGCTCACAAATCTTCTGTGTTCCCTGCAGGATTCGACCTACAAGTATTATGAGATAATCCTGGTTGATGCTGCCCACAATGCTGTCCGCAACGATCCAAGGATTAACTGGATCTGCAATCCTGTCCACAA